>JAJHSJ010000003.1:15680189-15796023 GCA_021015155.1 Magnolia officinalis
CTACACCTACACCTAAAGTCTAACCTAAACCTAAACCTAAACCTAAACTCGATCCCGAACCCAAACCCGAACTCGAATTCATAAACCTAAACCTAAACTCAAATCTCTAAACCTAAACCTACACCTAATCCTAAACCTATAACCCTAACCTACACCGATAGGAGGAGAAGGAGCAAAGGCGGAGAGAGGAGGAGAGGCGACCGGAGGAGCAAGAGAGGAGGATCAAGGAGATGCGGGTGGTGTATGAGTGACGGATGCAGGAGATGTTTCAGGCTCTCGCTGCACGCTTTGCCACCGATGGCCCACCACCTCCGCCTTCATCTTTGTGATTTAATTTTTTTTTTTATGATTTATTTTATATAGGAATGTTAAACTTATATGTATTTGTGTGTGGATGAATGTGGGTTGTATATATGTGGATGTGGATAGGATTGTTTATGTATGAATGGATGTGGTTTATGTTTGGATGAATGTAGTTTGTGTTTGGATGAATGTGTTTGTGAATATGATGAAAATGTATTGTAACAGGTGTATATCAAAAAAAATTTCTTGAATTTTGAAAAAAAGAAGAGACTATTACCGATGAAATATTTCATTGGTAATAGTAAATCGAAAACTTATACCGACGAAATATTTCGTAGGTAGAAATTAATACAAAAATTTATACCAACGATCTATATATGAGATATACCGACGAAATAATCGTCAGTAATAGCGGGCTTATGCCGACGAATATACTCGTTGGTAATGTCAGCATTAGCGGGCTTATACCGACGAACATACTCGTCGGTAATAGTGGGATTATACCGATAAATTATTTCGTCGGTATTATTGTTTTACCGACGAAGATATTCGTCGGTATAAGCTGTGTTTACCGACGAAATATATTATTTTTTCCTACCAAAAGTAACATGTTTGGCTGACGATTTTAGTCATCAATATTTGTTTTATCATTGCTGACAAAGTCATATTTCGTAGGGAAAAGCCTTTAGCCACGGTCTTATTGTAACGATTTTAGCGACGACATATTTCGTTGGTAATAATCATTACCGACGAAAAAGATGAAATACCGATGAATTATGTCATCGGTAAAAGAGCAATTTTCTATAGTGGATGGACATTTTTACTCGATCTATGGCCCACTATCTGGTCTCTTTAACATGATTTGATCCGTCCATCATGTCCACGAAGGTGATCTGACCATAATCTAGGTTGTTCCACACGTTGCATCGTAAGAATGTAAGCGTAAATAGAGGTGCGTGTGTGGCAGTTTCGGGAAATGGAAACCTGTTGTGTTGTCAACTTGGCAATCCGCGTGCCTCCTTGTCTTTACATCTTAGCCATCCATGAGAAGCCAATCCTAGCCGTTGAAAACAACATGCACTGTTGCTAGCTATTCAACCGAACGACAAGATATTTCGTAACACCCCGCACCTCTGGTACGCGGGTGTTACCATTAAAACCTGTATTAGCATAATTGTGATCCTAATTGCTAAGCAAGTTTTAACTTGAATCAAGGCAAAGAGAACTCAGCACTCAAACGCATGAACTAAGTAAGATCACGCACACTAGGGATATTCGGTAGGCTAAGTAGCTAGGCCTGAACACACCCATAGCGCTAGTACACCTTTTTGGGCCATTGATACTCGAACTTAAGGCAATCTAGCCCTCGCATTGGTAGAAAAATCGCAAATGAGTACACCGGTCAAAATTTGTGCGCAACACATGCCTGGGATCCTGCCGATCGTCGATACGTCACCTCACATGGGGCCACCAAGGAAGATGGAAAGCGTGGATTGAAGAATCCCATCATAGCAGGGACCAAGTCAGCATGAACGTGCACCAAAAGCACATGGACCCGATGTGCATCGGACTGCTGTGGCGGTCAAAACGTCGCTGACCCGACGAATTACGAAGGAAGGCATGGAATTCTCCCGCTGCAGTGAGACGAATCGAGTGTTGTCCACTCGCACGAGATGTGGCCCACCTTTGGCCACCTTCCGTGAGATCCAGACTGTTCATCGGTCTTGCACCATCCAAATGACCAAAACCATGTTAGCCAATCATGCCCATGCAGTCGTACTCATGCACGGGTAAGGGACGAAAGGAAAACATCCACTTGGGACGAGTTGTGGTTGAGCCACCATCCGGACGATCTAAACCGTCCATTGGGTAAGGAGCTCCGGATGACCAATTCTATGCCGGCCATCCGAACCCATGCACACGTGCATGCGTGTGAGCAACAGACGGTCTTGGATGCACAACTGCACTCTCCAAAATGGAGCCGTTGTGGTGTCCTCCACATCAGCAATCCGCGTCCTCGATTCTCTCTCAATCTCATTTGTTCCTGGGGATAGAAATCCAGTCTTTCCATCCATTGCCCGAAATGGATAGGCAACGGTCTGTTGTAGAAAAGGCATGGGGAGACATTTCCTCCTTTGAAAACCCCCTCTGGCTGATCTAGGCCTTCTGTTAGGACACGTGGAGCAATATCCACTGCCACCTCTAGGGTTTCATCTGTTCGCTCGTTGAGACGTCCCATCTCGCGAGAAAATCAGATGAGGCAGATGTTCTCGCGAGATGTGAACAAACGACTATGAATGAAGGAAAAACTGGGCTCTATGATGATCAGTGGCCACATCTGACCCGTTCAAACGGACCAGATGATGCAAATACACTGTGGACAAAAATCCACCATCGATGGCTACGTCATCTTCCCCGTCAAGCCAAGAACCCACCATCACAGCATGGGTCGCACAATGGTTAAAAGTTTACTGCCATAACATCAAGAATCCATCCCCAGTAACGGATGGATCCCATGCATGCTAAAAATCTAAGACGGACGCTTAGAACCGGCCATTAAATCGTGGCTGTTAGATGAGATGTTCACACGTGCTTAGCCCTATAAAAGCCCGTTGGCCTCGGGATTCGGACCACGAGCTTACAGAGAAAGAGAGAGAGAGAGAGTGAGAGGAGCCGAGTTTTTGAGTTGGGTATTAAACCAGGTGCCGCACTGCACCGAGTTGAGCCGTTCAAGTCAGATTGAGTTAGGTCAATGTAGCCCATAAATACCTTTTAGCAAGAGAGAAAAAGAGAGAAGAATAGAGAGGTTAAGAGAGGAAGAGAACCAGGAAGAAGAGAGGGAGATAGGTGTAAATCTTGGTGCCACACTGAGTCGACCTGGCCGTTTCAGACTAAGTCGAACCAGTACAGACCAAAGGCATCTCTGAGAGTGTGAGAAGGAGCCAGGTAACGTCAAACCACCACCTCCATTAGTCCATTTAAATTTCCGGTTACCATAGGCCGTTGGCTCTCTTAATCAGGCCATGTAACGGTTGAAACATAGACTGTTACCTGGGTTGAATAAGACCTTCAGCAAGGCCATGATTTAATGCTAAATAAGGTCTTCAGCTGGGCCACGATTTGAAAGAAAAACTAGCCTTTAGTCCGTCCGAAAATGGTTTCCAGGTAGACCGTAAAAGTCAGACTGAGAAAGCCCTTCCATGGGCCGTGTAGCTGGACTTCAACCATACCCCAGCCGATCTGTGTAGTGGGCCCAAAATGACCACGTTTTGGGCTGAAAACAATAACTGAAACCAATTAGTGAACTGGGCTTAAACCAGCCCACATTCTAGGTTGAAAATAGCCTCAGAATTGGGCTAAGGTCAGACCCAGTCCCAGCAAGAAAAGTGGGCCAAGATCAGGGCTAGAACTATCTTCCGATCGTGGCAAAAAACCAGTCCCTCTATTAGACTGTGTAGCTGGACTTGAACTGGTCCTTTACCAGGGCCGAGAGATAGGCTAAACGACATCAGATGGACTAAGAATTGGACCGAAATTGACCTCCAACAACCGTTCCGGGCGGAGCTCAGGCCTGCAGTTGGGCTATAATTTTGAACTGGGCCCAATCATTCAGTGGCAACCACGTGGGCTAGACCATCAGCCTACTTCACTATGCTTGTAATGGGCCGCGCTCAGCCTAATAAAGTGGGCCTCACATGCTAAACAAGTGGGCCGCACCCTATGAAAACAAGTGGGCCGCACCATGTGCTAAAAGTGGGCTGCATGCACCTGAGTTGAAGTGTAAGTGTTAGGGTTTCTAGCTTCTATAATTGTCAAATTTTGTAGTGCCAAAACCTCTCTTGGAATCTGTGTCTTGTGTAGCTCATCTACATAATGAAGACTATGCATCACTTAAGAACAAAGATCTTTACTTCAAGAAATGCAAGTTTACATGGTCATGTTCAAGTACAACATCAAGTGTGAGTCCAATGTTTCAAGATTCATAGATCAAGCTCCAAGTCAAGACAAAGTTTTTTACTTTGATCCTCAAGCTCAAGATTCAAGATATTTCAAGTTCAAGCTTCTTAAAGTTACAAATTCAAGTTTCAAGTTGAAGCTTCAAAAGGTTTCAAGTTCAAGCTTAATCATGTATAATGATCACAAGCTTCTTGAACTTCAACGATCATCTATCAACCGAAGGAAAAGAAGTTTCAATGTTCATACATCATGTATAAGGTATGAATGACCCTAGATTGACCTTAGGGTTGGTCATTTTGAATACATAATTCAATTAGATCATTTTATAAGTGAATAGACTGTTTCTCGACTAGTCTTGGACTCTGTTCGACTAGTCCTAGCACTGGGTCAACCAGTCCAAGAAATTCCTCGACCAGGCCTAAGTTTGTTACAAATTTTCAGAATTTTTTGTTAAGCCTCGACCAGTCTTGGAGAGTGCTCGACTGGCCGTGTGAACAGTGCTCGACTCGTTCTCGACCAATCCTGCAGCCTCGACTCAAAGTCCAGCAACTAAGTCTAGTTCCACACGACCAGTCATGGACAGGTTATGACCAGTCGTGGACATGTCATGACCTGGTCCCTTGACCAGTCGTGCAGGGCCTATGGCCAGTCGTGGAACGGTTTTCTTTTATCGCACCTAAATTTCAAATTTTTGTTGGTCCTACGACTAGTCGTGCCGACCATAGGACCAGTCGAGAGTGCGATTTCTTCACTTATCAATAGAGCACAAATTTCAGAGTTTTTCATTCAATTCAAGCTAAATTAATACGCCACTCTGAGAGATAAGTTAGTCATCTTTTTAAGCTATATTGTTCTCATTTAATATTCTCTTAATTTAGCTTCGTTATATTTGATTTTGTTTTCTATATTCCATTCATATTTGAAGAAGGGATTGAGACTTGCCCTTTTCGTGGAATCAAAGTCAAATAGAGTTAGCCTAACTTGATTTAATTTAAAATCACTTAGAACCTAGAACCGTATCATAAGTGAGTGTGGACATTGAACTTCTACGTTGAACTTCTACTCTGATTTGGTTCTTCCAGGCTGCATCAAAAAGAGAATATCCAGGTATTTTATAATTTTGTAAATTTCTGTATTTTGGTTTCATTGAGATTGTGCCAGAAAAATCTCTCTATTTTGGTTTGTCTGAGGTGATCCAGAAAACTCAGAGTGTGGGGTTTTTGATTGTGTAAGCCCACTTGAAAGACACAATTGTGAGGGTTTTAGGTGAACCTGAAAAAACCTATTTTCATAGTGAACGCTAATATCCACTGTGTGAGGATATTAGGAGTGGAGTAGTTGTGTGGCTGTTGTTTAACAGTTGGTGTACACACAAGCGAACCACCATAATTCTTTGTATCTTGTGGATTGATTGTTTATTTCTTTTTGTGGATGATTGTAATTTTCTTTTTTACATTTGTGGAGAATGTTGTAATTTCTTATATGCAAGTGTGGGAATGTTGTAATATCTTAGATTTCTTTTCTTGCTATTTATTTCTCTATTCCTCAGTATCAGTTTGAGTTTTTGATATACAGACCTTTCTAGGAATCAGGTTGTCCTACCATAAACCTTTGGTTTTTGGTGTAAGATTGTCCTTAGAACAACATCTGTATCAATCTCTAAATACTCGTACATTTGAGGTTGTATTTAATTTCAGCATTGTGAGATTATTTTTCAAGTGGTATCACAGCCTAATAGCTCGTTTTAATTGATATTACTTATCAGATTAATTTCCTGAGCTAATGGATCTGAGCTTTATAAGATGTCAAAATTTGATAGTCTTTCAGTCACTAGGCGTCTACCATTTGATGGCCCCAAATATGCCTATTGGAAAGCCAGGATGAGAATTTTCTTAAAATTCATGGATGAGAGCGTGTGGCAAGTCACAGTGACTGATTGGCCCCCTCCTACCACTGAAGTATCTGGTATCGACGAATCCAAAACTATGAGAGTCACACCTTATTTCTCTTGGACCACTCTTTAGAAAAGTGAGAGTAGTGTCAATGCAAAAGCACAAAATGCAATCACTTGCGCACTATCACCGGATGAATTCAAAAGAATTATATCCTGTGATACTACAAAGCAAGCTTGGGATATTTTAGAAATGACACACGAGGGAATAACAATTGTCAAGAAATCTAAAGTCCAAATCCTCACAACCAAATTTGAGGAAATACGTATGGAGGAAAGTGAAACTTTCATGGACTTTTATACTAGATTAAATGATATTGTTAACTCTATGTGGGGTCTTGGTGATAAAATCCCACAAAGTAAAGTCTGTGCAAAGATACTACGCTCACTACCTGAACGGTTCAATTCAAAGGTAATTGCAATCCATGAACTTCGTGATATGGACAATAATATGAGGGTAGAAGAATTAGTTGGGTCATTACAGACTTATGAGTTAACTTTTAAAGCTCCTAAAGGTAAATCCATCACCCTTAAATCTTTTAAATATTTTTCTCAAGAAAATAATAGTAATTCTGATTTAGAAAATTCTGAAGATGATATGGCCCTTTTAGCTAAAAAGTTTTACAAGATTTTCAAAAGTAAAAAGAGGGTTGATTTTCAAAAATCTAATGATAAGAAAAGATCTAAATTTAAAACTTAGAAATCTTTAAAAGATAGTCAATGTTACAACTGCCATGAATATGGGCATTTAGCAAACAAGTGTCCTAAAAGGACAAACCCAAAAAGAAGGGTATGTTGGTTACTTGGGATGAATCTTCCTACTCTAAAGCCTCTTCTGAGTTAGAAGATTCTGAAACCGAGTCAGGTAATGAAGTCAAAGCCCTTATGACTCTAGCCAAGTTCACTTTTTCAGATAATGATGATTCAACTAGTGAAGAAAATCTGAATAGTGATCATGAAAATGAAGAAGATTTTCAAGATGCTTACAATGCCCTATACAAGGCAAGTTGTAAAATTGCGGTAAAACTAAAACTTCAGAAAGAAAAGTTTTTGAAACTTAAAGAAAATTTTGATACTCTTGTTTTAGAAAAATCCCACATTCAGATTATTTTGAAAAGCTAAATGTGATTTAGATTTCAAAACCTCCCTTATTGAAAATCTAAAATCTGAAAATGAAAAACTAAAACTTGAAGTCTCTTCACTTTTGAGTTTAAAAGACACTTGGAGGTATGCCCAAAGTGATCCTAAGTTAGAAAAACTTTTATCCGGATCTAGAAAATGTGGCGACTGATCTAGTTTGGGCTACGACAAAAGTATTCCTCTCAAACATAAGAATACGCCTCCTAAGTTTGTGAAAGGAGAGTCTTCAAACTCAAAAGGGAAAAGTCTAAATCAAAATTTTCCTAAAATACTAAAACTTTTCAATCCTTAAAGGCTAAAAGCAACAATATCAACTATAAAAATCAGAATTGTAATCCTTTAGCTGAGAAAATTATTGATTTACTTAAGGAGCTCTTAAAATCTAACTCGATGGGTTGGTCTTATATCAACTACAAACATAAGAAGACCAACTATACTCCAAAACCCAAAACTATAATGAAATGGGTTCCTAAAGTTGCTTGGTTGCGCACACTGCTTTCAAAGTGGTACCTAGATAGTGGATGCTCTAGGCACATGACTGGTGACAAAGGTCTGTTCACCAATCTTAAAGACACGACTGATGGTTCAGTCACATTTGATGATGGTAGCAACTGCAGGATTATTGGCTAAGGTATTGTTCAACTTTTTAACCTCCCTTTATTTGAGAATGTTTTATATGTAGAAGGTTTAAAACACAACTTATTAAGCATTTCTCAAATATGCGATAAAAATTATAATGTAAAATTTTCTAACCTAGGGTATGAAATTTTAATTAAAAACGGTTCTGTAATATTAACTGGTCGTAGAACTTCTGAAAACTGCTATATTGTAAGTGACTCTAGCTCATCTAATTTATCGTGTTACATGGTCCATACCGATGAGACTGAGTTATGGCATAAACGCCTTGGACATGTACACTACTGTAACTTCAATAGATTGAGTAAAAGAGAGTTAGTATGAGGCTTACCCAAACTATAGAAAATAGATAAAATATGTGGCGAATGCCAAATTGGCAAACAAACTAGGAGTTCTCACTAAAAGTGGACTCCAATACCACATCTAAACCACTCGAACTCCTCCATATGGATCTTATTGGACCAACTAGAACGAAGAGTCAAGGTGGCAAAAAGTATATTCTAGTAATCGTTGATGACTTTACCAGATATACTTGGGTAGTCTTCTTAAGAGACAAATCAGAAACTCTTGATGAAGTTAAAAGGGTACTTAGACATATCCAAACTAAAAAAGAGACTCAAGCTGTAAGATTCATAGCGATCATGAATCAGAATTTGAGAATAACGGTTTTGAGAAGTTTTGTAGTGACCAGGGAATATCACATGAATTCTCTGCGCCCAAAACACCACAACAAAATGGTATAGTAGAAAGAAAAAATAGAGTGCTTCAAGAAATGACAAATGTAATTTAAATAGTATGAAGCTCCATAAAAATCTTTCGGCCGAAGCCGTAAATACTGCATGTTATATAATTAACCGTGTTTATACTAGAAAATTAAATAGTAAAATGGCTTATGAAATGTGGTTTGATAAGAAGCCTACTGTAAAATACTTTTGAGTTTTTGGCAGTAAGTGCTATATTTTACATGACCGAGAAAATCTGGGTAAGTTTGACACCAAAAGTGATGAAGGGATATTTTTAGGGTACGCTCTGAATAGTCGAGCATATCGGGTTCTTAATAAGAGGACCAGTGTAATTCAAGAATCAATTAATGTGATTATTGATGATCACTTGAATACACCTGTCTAAAGTTTATATAATGATGAAGTACTTTTAATTGATAAACCAAATTCTTCATTAAGTCAAAATAATTCTGAACTAAGGACTGTTAAAGACAATCCAACTAATCAAATTCTTGGAAACCCTCTTACTGATATACACACTCGTAGACAGCTAGAAGATGTGTGTAACTACGTGTGCTTTGCATCTCAGATAGAGTCGGCTGACGTAAAAGAAGCTCTTACTGAAAAAACTGGATAATTGTGATACAAGAAGAGCTTAATCAATTTGTTAGAAATGATGTTTGGTACTTAGTTCCTAGACCGAAAGATAAACATATTATCGGAACAAAATGAATTTTAAAAAATAAGTCTGATGAACTTGGTAATATAATTAGAAACAAGGCTAGACTAGTTGCACAAGGGTACACTCAAATTGAAGGCATCGGTTATGATGAAACCTTTGCCTCAGTAGCTCGTCTTGAATCAATCAGACTATTTATATCCATTGTTTGCTTTAAAAAGTTCAAAATTTATTAAATGGATGTAAAGAGTGCTTTTTTAAATGGTGATTTGCATGAAGAAGTGTATGTTGAACAACCAACGAGTTTTGAAGACCTTAAGAATATTGATCATGTCTATCGCCTAAAAAAGGCTCTCTACGGTTTAAAACAAGCTCACAGGGCGTGGTACAAAAAGTTGACTAAGTTTTTGCTAAGTCATAATTTTATAATGGGAAGTGTTGATAAGACTGTGTTTTTAAATAAACATAATGATCACATTTTAATAATGCAAATTTATGTTGATGATATAATTTATGGATCTACCTGTGCTAGCATGACTGTTGAGTTTGCAGATCTTATGAAACTAAGTTCGAAATGAGCATGGTTGGGGAATTGAATTATTTCCTAGGGTTGCAAGTTAGACAGCAACCTAATGGTTTCTTTATTTCTCAAACTAAATATGCTTTAAACTTAGTTAAAAAGTTTGGACTAGAGAATGAGAAAAATTTTGATACTCCTATGAGTACGACTCTAAAACTCTCAAAGGACTCTACAAGTAAGAAAGTGGATCCTAAATTGTATCACAATATGATAGGTAGTTTGCTGTATTTAACTGCGTGTCGACCTGATATTACATTTAGCGTAGGGATTTGCGCTAGATATCAATCTGACCCTAAAGAGTCACATTTAACTACTGTTAAGCGGATTATGCGATATGTCGCAAGTTCAGCTAATCTGGGTCTTTGGTATCCACATGATACTAGTGTTCAATTAGCTGGTTACACTGATGCTGATTGGGCTGGTAACGTTGATGATAGGAAATCAACCAGTGGTGGTTGTTTCTATGTTGGGAACTATTTAGTTCTTGGCAAAGTAAAAAAATAAAGTTCTATATCGCTCTAAACTGCTAAGGTTGAATACATTGCAGCAGGTAATGCATGTACTCAGCTTGTATGGATGAAAAGAATGTTAAGCGATTACGGAATTGCCCATGACTCTATGGTTTTATATTGTGATAATTCTAGTGCAATTAATATATCTAAAAATCCTATCCAGCATTCACGAACCAAGCACATTGACATTAGATATCACTACATTTGGAAATTAGTGGAAGAAAAGATAATTACTTTGAAATACATTCCGACCAAGACTCAACTTGCTGACATTTTTATGAAATCGCTCGACAAAAGCAGGTTTTCTAAATTGAAATTTGATCTTGGTATGTGCAATTTGAATTGATTATTCATGCATTTCTTTATTATATTGTATATATTTGTTATTTTATTTATTTAAAATTTTAAATTTCAAGAAAAATGCACAGTTTTGGCTGTGCACGACCAGTCGAGTATATACTCGACCAGTCGTGGCATGACCGGTCGAGCATGTACTCAACCAGTCGTGTAGCGCGGACTGGTGCTTTATTTGGGGGAAAAATCCTTTTTTCTTCAATTTGGGTTTCTTCTCCAATCGGTCTTAGCTCGACCGGTCGAACCCATCTCCTTAGTTCTTCAAGGTTAGTGCTTTATTTCCATTTTTCTTGTAAATTCAAGTTTATTTTACTTCTTTTTCATCTTTGGAGTGATTTATTTCTTGTTTCATTGAGGTTTTTGGGGTTTTCTTCTCCAAAATATGATCTTGAGAAAACCCACTCTACTTCTTTTGCAACCACTTGTTTTCTTGATTTCTTAGTTGCATATGGAAGGTAGAGGCAAAAAGAAAAATTCTCGTGGTCCTTCAACTTCCAGATCGACACCTATAACAAGGCGCCACCTTCGTTCACCCGAAGATAATCTCTCCTATGTGCGGAATATTAGGTTGCGCAATGTTATAGTTGAACAACCTGTTCATGTTGAACATCTTGCTCCATTTGAAATCCTTCCTCTTCTCCAATCTGTAGGATGGGCTAACATTCTACATTGGGGTGGGCCGACATACCGGTCCATTGCGTAAGTTATGTATGCATGTATTTCTAATTATTCAACTGAAAATCTAACATTTATTATTGCTATTAGAGAAGGTCCAGTTGAAATAGACTGACATTTGTTCTCTAGTCTAATGGACATACCTGTCAATGATGAAGGTATTCCAATTAGCACTCTAGTAACTAAACCATCTGAATCAGAAAAGCGTATGCTTACTAGAGCTTTGTGCAATATAGATGCGCAATGGAGTCCTAATGGAAATGCCCTTGCTTCAAAGTATTTGTTACCCAGATACAGAGTCCTTCACAGGATTTTTATTTCAAATGTTTATCCCCATTCTGGTAACAAAACCGAACTCAATTCTTTCATGGTTCGGATTCTCCATTCCATTATCTCTAGTACTTTTGTATGTCTTCCTTCTTTAATCTGTCATTCTATCATTCAATTCCGTCTCCATCCTGGACACAGCGATATCCCTTTTGTATATCTCGTGACTATGTTGGCCAGTCATATGATATTTGTGTTTTCCCTTCTTTCACGTCGTTTTTAACTTTTGAACAGGCTGGATTTCAAATAAACATTATGGTGGGCCGTAGGATAGTTTCAACGGTGGGAATCACACTCCCCACTGTTTTCTGTGGTGGGTCCACTACAAATTTTTATCTGCTTCCATCTTTGGTTCATGTTCTAAAATGATATCTCAAAATGGATGGATGGTGTGGATACAACACATACATCATAGTGGGGCCTGTTATGGGAGTTGGTTATATCTTTTATCTAGGATAACAAGTGAATTTCCTAATGGATTCAACCTATGGACGCTCTAGAGTATCAAAGAACCAAAGATTTTCCTATTGGTTTGGTCTTTGTACTCTAGAGAAGGTACAAGTTCATGTTCTTTATTAATCGGAGATTTGAATGCTCATAGGAGTGAAAGATCACAATGAAGAGAACATGAAACTCATATGGATAGAGTATATGTAACGCCCTGTATTTTTTCGTACTCGGGTGTTACTGTGGAACCTATCTTGGCATGAATAGAAATCTAAAGTAATGGAATGATCACCTACATTCTAGCCTGATCAGACCGAGAAGAGAAATCTTTATCAATTCATTAAACCATGTTAGAGACAAATCAAGCCATTCACTACCAACACCATCTCCTAGATCACTAAACTCACCCTTCAATCTTAAGGTAGACCATACATATGCACTTGGACTCCTCAGAGAAACTTTGGGTCGACTGCTTTAACACTTGATTTCCCTAGTCTAACCATCAGATTGTAAAAATCAATCTTTTGGTTGCGACTAGACAACCCCAGAAACCATTGAGAATGTTCAACATAGGCTATGGCAGCCCTGACCTTAAAAATCAAAACCCAATTCATCTAATCTGTCATTCAATGGACCGAAACACTCAAATTAAGAATACATCTCTTAATCAAACACTATATGATTGATACAAAAGAAAACCATTAAAATCTCTCTAGAATTTACTAAGGAACCCAGGAGATAAGATAAAAGATGATCCAACCATCGGATCGATAGAAATTTGCAATTTAAAACCTAAAGATCGATTGGTATGGCCTACTTAAGCTTTGGATCTCCCTCATTTTTTAAAATCCCTTGCCATATCATGGTCTTGCAAAGTGAATGGACGAAATAAATTGCACTAAACATCACTGCGGGCCCCACATCCATCACATGTGTGCACCAGAAGTGGTGCATCCACAGTGCACTGGACCGTGAAAATGGTCAAAGAGATGTTGACCCGAACTCTCCTCTCACCCCTTCATTTGATGAATTGGATGTTCAGAATATCAGTCCCTTTGACAGGTATTGAGGGCAGAGAGAAGGGAAGAAAGAGGGCGGCACAACTCATAAGTTGCGCGGGTCTACGCAACTCGCCAGCCACGGGGGTTATCTTTGAGGGCAGCCATTATGCTGAGATTTCTGACAGACAATCAGGCTATTTTGGATATTTCTAAGGGATCCTAACATGAAAAC
Organism: Magnolia officinalis; assembly: GCA_021015155.1. NCBI lineage: Eukaryota > Viridiplantae > Streptophyta > Magnoliopsida > Magnoliales > Magnoliaceae > Magnolia > Magnolia officinalis. The sequence continues at coordinate 15,693,706 of JAJHSJ010000003.1, forward strand.
CCGCACAACTCGTCTCCCATGGAGATTTGATGAAAATGCGCCGGAATGCTGCCAAAAGCTATATTTTGATTATATTTGACTTATGTACTTTTCTCATTATTAAGAGATTCTATCTTGGAATCAAAGGATCACTCTCTCCTTTCCTTCTTTTCTGCTAGGGATGAATGACGTTCGTCCATTTAAAGATTAGGCCCACCATCAAATCTTGGATCGAAGATCCGAACCGTTTATCGTGTGCGTCCCTCAGCTTTGACCAAAACCTGGGCCGTTTCACAGGGGGATGTGCATGCGTGTAGACACAAATCTAGGCACATATAGACCATTTGTAACCATTTTTTCAAAAATGGAAAACTCCTTTCTCCTTTTGGATTGCCAGGCTAGCAACCCTAACCTCCTACAAATCTCGGCCGTGGGATGAATATCATCCCAACCATTCGTCTTAGGGCAACCATCTCATTCGAATTGGAGTTCTCACGAGTAAATCAGGGGATAACGAGTTATCAGCCATGGTTGGAAATCTCATAACCCATCGAGTTTTGTATGAATTCCTCCAAATAGTGGGTCCCACAATGATCTGGGATGAAATCCATGCCATCCTTCTATCGTTGATCGTAAGATCAACCATCAAGTGATGATTTGCCATTGGTGGCGGGATCATCTTCTCCATTGAACTGAGAACCCATCACCTTCAAGTGGGCCCTTTGTCTGATCTGAGCAGTCTGTTAGGTAGGCCAGGGTTCTAGAAGTCCATCCAAATAGTTCAATCATGGCCTTATAAGCATGATTCTGTTTTTAACATAGCGAAATGGCGTGGATTAAACAGCAAAAGACCGTAACTAATCCTTGATTAATTACACTTTCGAACCATCTAGCATAGGTTACTAGCGCCTATTAAAGGCAGTATTTTAGGGCTTTCCTTTTTAAAATGGAAAGAGATAGAGAGAGAGAGAGAGAGAAAAGGGCACCGCTGTGGGTGTCACAGTCGATTGGGTCGACTAAGTTCGAGTCGTAACTGCCTTCAGCGTCCCATCCAGACTTTCCAATCAGAGAGAGAGAGAGAGAGAGAGGAAGAAAAGAAAGAGGAAAGTCCAAAGAGACTGGGAGCAAAAAGAAGAAGAAAAAGAGAAAGAAGATACAAGGAGAAAGAGAACCAGCCCGTTTCTGCCGCACTAACTCGTTCGGGTTGCTGTGCGATCCTGTCTGGGTCTGGTTTGCAACAGAGATGCGATGTTGGACGTCTTCCAGCAGAGGAGGAAAGAAGAGAGAGAGAGAGAGAGAGAGGAGAGAGAGAGAGAGAGAGAGACTGGGAGGTGGCTGTCGAGTTGAGCGGGATGGAGTCGCTGGGCCGAGGTCGGCTGAAACTCTTCGAGTTGGGCTGAGTTGGATCAGCGTCCATTCTTGGGCCAGCCATAAGAAGAAAAGAAAGAAAGAGGTTGCAGAAAGAAGAAGAAATCAAGGAAAGAAAAGAGGAGAGAAAGAAAATGGAGAAAGAAGAAGATCAGAGAGAAGAAGGAAAGATGGGGCGAGTTTCTGAGTCAACTCGGTTCAAAACCGAGTCAGGACTCTGATTCACTGTCTGGTTGGGTCCAGACCTTGCTGGAACCCCACAACACAGGGAGAAAAGAAGAAAAGAAAAAGGGAAAGAAAGGAAGAAGAATGGGAGAAAGAGTAGAAGGGGGTTGTAATCGGGTTGGCAGTGAGTTGACTCGGTTTGAACTCGAGCCGAGTTTGAGACACATTCAAGTAAGTTAGTTTTAGAATCTTTGTTTAGATTTTAATCAAGTTATTATTATATCATTTTAAGTCTTATGATAAAAACTGAAATCATCTCTCATCTAGGTTCAATACGTCGAATTGAGTCAATCCAAGCTAGTGAGTGTAGATCGAGTGCTTTGAACTCCTTTGTGACCCCTAGTCTAGCAAGAAGAGAATCTACACTTCAAGGTGAGGGATATCCCACATGGCTTCCTCGTTTCATGGAATTCTAAGACAATTTAAATTTAAATGTATAATGACATTGTAATTGTGTGAATAGTAGTTATATTTCTTTTAATCTACATTGATGATCATGTGAGAATGCCTTAAATCATGTGGTCCTAATCCATCTTATAAGAATTATGTTACACTCATTATGCTACACTTGGAATTGCTTGTGTCCATGTACACTTCTACTAGTTACATTAAGAGGTAAGAGATCTTGTTTTCATTCGAATGATGAATTGCTACATTACCCCTTTATCCATGTTAGATTAGTCTTAGAATATCAAAAATATTAAGTTAGTCCTTGGTTTCTTATTTGGATGAAATAAATGTGAGTTATTACATCAACTTCTATCATTCATGTCCTACAATTGTCCTACAATTAATGACTACGTGTTTAGGAGTTAACCTTGCATTCTCTATGTTTTCCTAGTAATGGTTTGATTTGGATATAGCCTTGGTTGAGGTGAAAAGGGACATGATGCTTCCATTCTTTTATCTCACAAGTGGTGCAAAGAATGCCAAGGGTGGACTATCACCTTTCTTTAAGGAGGGTAGTTGTTATTAATTTAGTATGCTTGAAATGTCACATTTATGGGTCCTCACTTGTACCTAAAGAAAACAATTGGATTTATATTGAGCTCATATTTGAATGCTAGATATCCTATTAAAAGACCACAAGTCTTAATCATGCTTATTAGAGAAATCTTGATAATCCTATGGAATGTGCATGAGCATCATGGTACATGACATTCACGCATGACATATGAGCTTTTTCGAGAGCTCAATGTAAGCCACACTCTGTTCGATTTACTGAAAGTTCTAACACTTTAGTTTAATTCACAGAATTTGTACATTTGGGTCACTTTGGGTGTTTTTCTTTTCATGAGGCTTTTTCGGGATTAGACACTCCTCGGGCGTACCCCTTGTATTTTTTCAGGAGATATCCTTGGTCGCACTCACCTACATGGTCTTTTCCGGGCGGCTAGTTCTCCTTGTGCGTACCTTGAGTATTTTTCCGGGTGGCTAGTCCTCCTTAAGGGTGACCCCTTTATTATGACAGCTGGATGTGCATCCCAAGATCTGTGACTTGAGTATACATTCATACATTCATACATTTATTTACAAGTTCATGTTATCCTCTTTATTATCTGAATATGTTGGTTTAAACTGTTTTGGAATGATATGATATGCATGAATCTTTGTGGGAAATTTCCATTGAGTTTTCACTCACCTTATCGTGCAGTTGCACCAAATAGACATAGGTATGATGAACAGGCGGAGACCTCTATGATGGGATTCTAGGGACGGCTGAGTAGGAGTTCGGCAAGGAGGGCCTCTATGCCGATGTAGTTGAGCCGTTGGAGCTCAACTGATATCTTAGGATTTTACTTACTTTCGTATCTTAGACTTTAAATTTTGTTTGAGCTGTAATGACACTTCCCCTGCTGAGGGATTCCATGTTGCTTTCATTTACTAGTATTAAAATTCCTTATTGTTACTCTTGTTATTCTAGTTTACATGGTAGTTGTCTGGTTTACGTCATGAAATTTTCTAGTGACTAGATGTAAAGTTGTTCACTTCATAGTGTAATACACGGGTTCTCATATTCGAGCGATCGTCCTCAAGTTTTGAGAACCAGGGTGTTACAAGATGGTATCAGAGAGAGAGAGAGTTTAGACTTATGGGAAGGAGTTTGTACAAACTTTCAATATGTTAAATATAGAAATTCATAAATATACACTTGAGACTGGAGAGTTAAATATTAATAAGAATTTCCCCCTAGCCTTAGACAGTTTTAAGGACATAGAGACCGAAATTTAGGTTCCCTAGAAATTTTTAAATTGATTGTCTGAGATGTAGATAACCAAACTTTAGGCCCCTTAGGAAATATCAGGTTTAGTTGTTTGAACTTAGAAATTAAACTTAAGTTCCCTTTCAAATTGATTGGATGGCTATTAAATTTTTGTGGAATTCCCCTAGAAGTAGGGAAGGTTGAGAGTAAAGAAATTCAAAATTTTAGGCTTCTTTGAAATTTTAAGTTTAGTCATTTGAACTTAGAAACTGAACTTAGGTACCACTTGTGAACAAATGACGACTATGATGCACATGAAATCAATTAAGAACATTCTTATACTGGATAAATTAATAATAATAATATTATTATTACTTTTGGTTAGAAGCAACATTGACACAATACTCATCGAAGGAAGTGGATTTAGGTATCGTAAGAAAATCCTTGCCCACCATATTGTACAATAGGTTAGACATGAACACTCCCTACACGTAAGAAGTCGTACTAGAAATTACAATTTAAATTTCCTAAAACATTTCATTAATTAGGAACAATATTCCATAGGATTTCCATCAATTAGAATTAACTAGATGTACAATTTGAGATTTTAGGTAAACATCCATCCTTAGATCGAACCCTAAGACTAGACTTGGGGAATCTAAATGAATTTGGAAATTTCAAAATCACTATGTAGACACTTTGAACCCGAAATTTAATTTTCAGGTAATATAACGAAAGTGTCATGGTCATCTGAGTCTGTTTCACCTAAATTTTAGACACTCCTATCATTAAAATGGAAAATTTCATGATAGTTCCCAAAAGTCTGAAATAATCGGGAGCACGGACTAATGGAATCATGCTACGCGAAGTGTGCGCGGTTTGACCCAAATTATGTCCTAGTAATTTCCAATGATCTCAATGCCCTTATCAATCAGAAGATCGAGATTTATCAGGATTAGAAATTGATGTCAATGAATCTACTGTTCTGCGCAAGCAGAGGATCAATGTATCAGGCTCAAACCTACTACAACCATCCGTGTGTTAACTTGAACAGGGAAACAGAAAAATAGAATTGTATTTTGATAATGGGGAACTATCATATTATGGTTAGTCGTCGCCTAAATGAACTTGTAAACCTAATAGATATCATAGGAAATTGTAATGTCATTAGGTATTTAAATAAATCCCTACTTTCGGTAAATAGATCTCAAATTCTCTGGAACTTAGAACATTTCTTGACTAGAGTATAGATATAAGAGTCTGTAAGTGCTATGTTTTCTAGCTCCTATGATTGTCAAATTTTGTAGTGCCAAAACCTCTTCGAAAACCTCTTGGAATCTGTATCTTATGTAGCTCATCTACATTTTCAAGACTGTGCATCTCATGTACAAGATCAAAGGTCTTTACCTCAAGAACTTCAAATGCAAGATCAAGAGATATACAAGTTCAAGTACAACACCATGTGATAGTTCACTCTTTCAAGCTTCAAAGTTCAAAGCTTTATCTAAGGTAAGACAATAGTATTTACTTTGGTACTCAAAGCTTGAGGTGAAGTACATCTCAAGTACCTCAAGCTCAAGCTTCAATGAATTTCAAATTCAAGCTTCAAAATATCTCAAGTTCAAGCTTCATCATATGACAAGATCTCAAGCTTCGTGAACTTCAAAAAACAACTATCAACTGAAGCAAGAAGAAGATTCAATGTTCATATATCGCTTATAAGGTATGAATGACCCTAGATTAACCATATGTTAGGTAATTTTGAATACATAAGTTAATTAGGTCACTTTATAAGTGCATAGTCTGTTTCTCGACTAGTCTTAAACTATGTTAGACTAGTCCTAACACTGGCTCGACCAGTCCAAGAAATCCTCGACCAGTCCTAAGTTTGTTACTAATTTTCAGGATTTTTTGTTATTGCCTCGACCAGTCCGTAAGACTGCTCGACTAGTCGAGTGAACAGTGCTCGACCAGTCATGCAGGCTCCACTCAAAGTCCAGCAACTAAAATGGCTCCACTCAAAGTCCTCAAGGCTCCACTCAAAGTCCAGCAAGGCTCCACTCAAAGTCCAGCAAGGCTCCACTCAAAGTCCTCAAGGTTCCACTCAAAGTCCTCAAGGCTCCACTCAAAATCCAGCAACTAAAATAGGTCCCACACGACCAGCAACTAAAATGGGTCCCACACGACCAGCAACTAAAATGGCTCAAGGCCCCACTCAAAGTCCAGCAACTAAAATGGCTCAAGGCTCCACTCAAAGTCCAGCAACTAAAATGGTTCAAGGCACCACTCAAAGTCAAGCAACTAAAATGGCTCAAGACTCCACTCAAAGTCCAGCAACTAAAATGGCTCAAGGATCCACTCAAAGTCCAGCAACTAAAATGGGTCCCACACAACCAGTCGTGGACAAGACTCGACCGGTCGTGGAGGCCACTCGACAAGTCGAACGGCCTTATCTTATCGCGCCCAAAATTTCAAATGTTTGTTGGTCCTTCGACCAATCGAGCCGACCTCTAGACCAGTCAAAGGTGCGATTTTTGCACTTATAAATAGAGCACAATTTTCAGAGTTTGATATCTAATTCAAGCAAATTCAAGACAACACTCTGAGAGATAAGTTAGTGATATTCTTAAGCTATTTAGTGCTCATTTTATATTCTCTTTATTTAGCTTTTTTTATTTGATTTTATATTCTACATTCCAATTTTATTTGAAAGAGGGATTGAAGTTTTCCCATTTCTTAGAATCAAAATCAAATCAAGCTAGCCCAAGGTGATTTAATCTAAAATCAATTTAGAACTTAGAACCATTTCATAAGTGAGTGTGAACATTGAACATCTACATTGAACTTCTACTCCGAATTGGTTCTTCCAGGCTGCATCAAAGGAGAATATCCAGATAAGTATTTTACAATTTTTATAAATTCATTCTTTTGGTTTCATTGAAATTGTGCCAAAAAAATCTCTTTCTTTTGGTTTGTCTGAGGTGATCCAGAAAACTCAGCGTGTGGGATTTTTTTTTGAATTGTTTAAGCCCACTTGAAAAACACAATTGTGAGGGTTTTAGGTGAACCTTGAAAAACATATTTCATAGTGAACGCTAATATCCACTGTGTGAGGATATTAGGAGTGGAGTAGTTATGTGGCTATTTTTCTAAACAGTTGTTGTATACAAAAGCGAACCACTATAATTTCTGGTCTTGTGGTGATTGATTGATTATTTCATTTAGTGGATGTTGTAATTTCCCTTTATTCATTTGTGGAGATTGTTGTAATCTTTTTATACAAGTGTGAGAATGTTGTAATAGCTTAGTTTCTGTGAGACCCAACCCTAGTTCCCATGTTTGCATGTATGTGTGTGAGTATGCATCTTGTTCATCATGGTCTCGCGGTCCTACCGGTCGAATTCCGGCGACCCGCGACCTTCGAATTGTGTTTACGGTCACTTGAGTTCAATCATGTAGACCTGACTCGGATCGACCCAAGACCTATGCCATCTCGTTCGTATCGTCGTTGCGGTTCCAACGACGCGTCTTATGTGTCAATCCGACCTATGGATCAAAAGTTATGAGCATTTCATCATGTGGCCCACTTTTTACACAAAAATATGTGGACCCCCTCCATGGCACAATTTCCCATGCACATCACACACACACACACACACTACACTATTGTATGGAATAAACACTACCCATACCTAGCCTACCCTAGCAACATTGTTATTATCACCATACGTTATTATTACTTCCCTTAAAAAGATTTTCCCTCTCTTTCCCTCTCATTTCTCTCTCTCTCTTCTCTTCTTCTCCAGCAACTTCTCCCATCTCCCTCTCTTCTCCAGCCCCATTTCCCCTTTAATCTTCCAAATCCAACCATCTAAATCCAATCTCACCCATTGATATGGATCCCTTGGTGCACTAGGAGCTAGGAGGTCCAAGTTTGGAACAATCTAAGGTGGGTGTACTTCTAGGACTTAGGATTTTTATTTTTATATTCTTAGATCTCCTTTTTTGGTGTGGGAAATGTAGGGCCCACTAATCCATGGTGGAGATCGTACATCATCCCTTAGTTGTGGCCAAATGGCCTTTTTGATGCATGCATGTCCATGCATGGGGTTTCCCCTCTATGGGCCCCCATCATGGAGGATTACTTGGATTTCATAATTTGATGGGTCATCATCTAGACCCTAGAATCATGGTTGGGATGAATCCTAACCATTGATCTTGAATCTAGAACATGCATGTGGTGGATCTATGTTGTAACATATGAATAAAAGGAATGTATGGTGTGATTGATGAAGGGGAGGGCCTCAATGTGGCGGAGGCCCTCCTCTTGTGGCCGATTCTTTATTATTATTATTTTTTTCTTTATGATAGAATGTTGATCTTGCATGTGTGGCCAACTTTGTAGGCCAACAAAAATCCAGACCAACCATGGAGCTTGGATGCCCATAACGGTCCATCCTTAGACATGTGGCCCCAAAATCCACCTAAATGGGACACATGCAAGGGGAATTTGATGATGGGGAAGGTCTGGACATTTGTGGGGCCCACTGGTGTGGTCCACTACACAAATTCCTGGGGTTGAATCCCATGGAAAACCATGTTTATATTTTAATCATTTCTATTACATGTTGTTGTCCAAATCTGCCTGGACAGATTTTTGGGCCACTTTGGGGCCTGATTTATGGGTCTTTGGTGGGAATAATGAAATAAAATAATATGTTATTCTTGTAGCCTTATGACCCACCTACAACCATACCAAATTTCAGCCCCATCTGACCTTCATTGGGGTCCCAAAGGTGTGGTCGAAATGAGGTGGACAGTCTGGATTTTTCTGCACTGTTCCAGCAACATTCTACCCTGGACAGGTTGGAATTCTAAAATTTATTAAAATACTTTTGGGTATTTAAAAATTATGAAAATTTACAGAGAGGTGGTCCACTCATGTTAGGACCAACCTACAAAATTTTGGGGCTAATGGACACTTGTACACACCATGGTGGTGGCTGAACCGGCCCATTACAATATGGTGTCCAGATCAGTCCGATTTTCAGGATAGATTGATTTCTTTAAATAAATTAAAATATTTTTAAATCTCCAAAAATTCTAAAAATTTGTGAAGTTATTTTCACCTATGGTGGGACCTACCTACCAAGTTTCAGAGCCAATGGACCCCTGTGTACACCGTAGCGAGGGCCGGACTGGCCCACCACATTGGGACGTCCAGGTCTGTCCGATTTTCTGGACAGACTGTTTTGTTTAAATTAATTAAAATACTTAGAAATATCTAAAAATTCTGAAATTTTTTGGGAGTGTGTCCCACCTATTGAAGTATCACTCTGAAAAATTTCAACCCCAACTGACCCCATTTGGGCATCCAAAAGAATGGGCCAAGATGGTTGGTTTGCTAGAATTTTCTGCTGTGCAGTCCAGCAATATGCCTTGATAAAAATTATAATTCAAAAATGTTTCCTCTGATGGTGGGCCACCTTTTTTGGGTTTTCTCTCATTGTATGCATGATGAGGGACCTTGGCCCTCAATTTCCAGAGTTTTAGAGGTCCTAGGCCCACTCCAATGGAGTGCCCAAATTTAGGACAGCAACATGTTATAATTATGTTTGGCCTTTGGGCTGAAATTTTGAGGAGTGGGGCCCAACACATTGTGAAGAATCTTAGAGGTAATAATTTATACATTTAGTTCCTTAAATGTTGGGCTTAATAAATGCACTTTTGAGGCCCACCACAGTTGAATTTAATTGGGTCCATGAATGTGGCTAGTTGTTGAACTCTTTGAGCCCAATTGGGCTGGAACTTTCTAGATAGGCCCATTAAACTCTTGGGCCATTTTTACCATACTATTGTATTGGATTAGTGGGCCAGATTACACAAGTATATGGGCCCTTGATTGCCCACCAAATCAACTTTATACTTGGGCCGGGTTGTAGGCCCAACTTACTTGACTAAGAACATGACATTTGCCCATGTGATTTGAGCAATGGGCTGCCCACTAGGCCACCACAATATATGGGATTAGTAGCCTTTATGTTGGGCCCTAACCTTTCCCCTATGGGCCTATAACGGTATATATGGGTTGGGCTATGTGTGTTCCCCTTGGACCCATGTTTTGGATGGGCCTTGGGCCGCCTTTCTGAAGCCCAACATGAATGTATGTGGTATGTAATAGCTGCCCATTTCTTATTTCTAATGTTATGTGGGCCTTGGGCCTTGATTCGTAATCAATTAGAGATGGGCTACCTCTTGGGGACCAATTGTGGTTGGATGTCCACATTGGTGGCCCTAAGGTAGGCCCATGGGCTTCTATGGGTGGTTAAAGGCCCACCACAGACCCTTGCTAGGCTCGTTTCATCTATTTAGGCCCATATCATTGTTCTCCTTAGTCTCATGGGTTACCCCAGGTATATGGGCCCCCACTAGAGGTTGTATTCCTTATGAGGAATTGGTTAAGTACCTAGACCCTTCATGGTTAGGTAGAGAGTTCATCTTCACCTCATTGGCACCCCTATTCATCTTCATGGCCCACTCCCATACGTATCATATGCATGCTTGGTTGAGGTATTATTGGCCATGGTTGTGTCATTGTGTATGATATGTTGGTATCTCCCCGAGATATGGATGCTTGGGATTGATGCATGGGTGATTGTGTGATTCACGCATCTAGCATTGCATAGCTTATGGATATCCGCCCTTACTTCATCAGGGCCTTGCCTCCACAGGGGTATTCATGGATGGCTATATGTGTGGACACCGAAAATATTAGTTGAGCATACCGGGTGCATAGGATGCCCATGGGTGAAATTCCCAAAACTTCCATGGTACCAAGGATCTGCTCCAACGCCATGACCGGGTGGAATATATGAGCGCACGAGGGCCTTATACCATTAGGCCGCGTCTCCCACTGTCGTGTAGTCAGTTGGATAGGGGTGTGGCCTTACTCGCCTGATGTAAGGGGGCATTGCTAGGCTGAGTCTGACCAGCTCGTGAATGGGTCCGCTACCGTCAGGCCTTGCTGGTGATTGGTTGTCCATAGGCGGGTAGTGAGGTCTCTTACGCTCGTTTGACTGTGCGGGGTCTATAGAGCGGCAGTCTTCCAGTAGTGTAATGGACCCCGGTGATTTCCTTATGATGGAAATGTACTTGCTATGTGGATTGGATATGAGCACTGACATTACTTCGCAGTGCATTTGCATCGGCTGTGTAAGCCTCATATTGCATCGCCTTAACATGGTGCCCAGTACTCATTGCATTATAGTACCCATTGCATTACAGTACTCATATTGCATTACAGTACTCATCACATTACAGTACTCATTGCATTATATAGCCTTGGTATGGCTTCCTACATTATCGTACTGCCTTGGTATAGTTTCTTGCATTCATGATAGCCTTGGTAAGGCTAGTGGCATTGGTATTGATCATGACTCCCTTCTACATTCTCTATCTTCTTCTGAGCACCATTGTCACACACCTTCACCACCCTCTAAGCTTTCTATAAGCTTATGCATGATTGATGCGTGCAGGAGATCCTAGGCAGGCGTCGTAGCAACAGAGCATGGAGTAGAGTTAAGCTTGAGGACTCCAGTGTTGCTGACTCTTTTCTCTCTTTTCCCATTATCTTATGTATGTCCTTTCGGACCTGATGTAAGCTTGTAAAAGTTCAAATTCTTAGTGGATTTTGTGATGTGTATCCTTTGTTACTTCCAGATGTACTTGCTGTGATCTTGGGTGTGCTCATATTGGTAATGATTATACTGTTATGAAAATCCTCCTTGTAGGATCCCAGGATCGGAACCTGCCTCAGGAGCCGAGAATGGGGTACTACGGAGGCTGTTGCGGCTAGAACCGGCCATCAGGTTCCTTGTGAGTCCGGTTACCGAGTCTGGGGCGTGACAGTTTCCTTCTTTGCTATTTATTTCTTTATTCCTTTGTATCAGTTTGAGATTTTGATACATAGACTGTTCTAGGAATCAGGTTGTCCTACCATAAGACTTTGGTTTTTGGTGTAAGGTTGTCCTTAGAACAACATCTGTATCAACCTCTCAATACTTATGCAATTGAGGTTGTTTTACATTTCTACATTGTGGGATTGTTTAATTGCTATCTTTATTTATATTTGTTTAAATTCCGCATTTAATTTTTTTAATTTGGCATAGTCTTATTCACCCCCCCCCCCCCTCTAGGACTTTTAGCTCGGCCTTTTCAAGTGGTATCAGAGCCTAATAGTTCGCTTTAATTATTTTCTTTGGATTTATTTCCTGAGCTAATCGATCTGAGCTTTTTAAGATGTCAAATTTTGATAGCCTCTCAGTCACTGGGCTTCTACCATTTGATGACTCCAATTATGCCTATTGGAAAGTCAGGATGAGAATTTTATTAAAATCTATGGATGAGAGCGTGTGGCAAGCCACAGTGACTAATTGGACCCCTCCTACCACTGGAGTGACTGGTACCGATGGATCTGTAACTATAAAAGTAACACCTTATTTTACTTGGACCAATCTTCAAAAAAGTGAGAGTAGTGCCAATGCAAAGGCTCTAAATGCTATTACTTGTGCACTATCACTGGATGAATTCAAGAGAATTATATCCTGTGATACTGCAAAGCAAGCCTGTGATGTTTTGGAAATGACACACGAGGGAACAACAATTGTCAAGAAATCTAAAGTTCCAAATCCTCACAACCAAATTTGAGGAAATACGTATGGAAGAAAGTGAAACTTTCATGGACTTCTATACAAGATTGAATGACATTGTCAATTCTATGTGGGGTCTCGGTGACAGAATCCTAGAAATTAAAGTCTGTGTAAAGATACTACACTCACTGCCTGAACGGTTCAATTCAAAGGTGATTGCGATCCAAGAACTTCATGATACGGATAATATGAGGGTAGAAGAATTAGTTGCTCATTACAAACCTATGAGTTAAACTTTAAAGCGGTAAATCCATCGCCCTTAAATCTTCTAAAAGTATTTCTCAAGAAAATAAAAATTCTTATTTAGAAAATTCTGAAGATGATAAGGCCCTTTTAGCTAAAAAGTTTTATAAGATTTTCAAAAGTAAAAAAGAGGGTTGATTTGCAAAAACCTAATGGAAAAAAAAAAGATTGAGATCTAAAACTTGAAAATCTTTAAAAGACAGTCAATGTTACAACTGCCATGAATATGGGCATTTAGCAAACGAATGTCCTAAAAAGGACAAACTTAAAAAGAAAGGTATGTTAGCTACATGGGATGAATCTTTCTGCTCTGAAGCCTCTTCTTAGTCAGAAGATTCTAAAACCGAGTCGGGTAATGAAGTTAAAGCCCTTATGACTCTAGCCAAGTTCACTTTTTTAGATAATGATGATTCAACTAGTGAAGAAAATCTGAATAGTGATAATGAAAATGAAGAAGATCTTCAAGATGCTTATAATGCCCTATACAAGGAAAGTTACAAAATTGTTGTAAAACTAAATCTTTAGAAAGAAAAGTTTTCAAAACTTAAAGAAAATTTTGATAATCTTGTTTTAGAAAAATCTCACATTTCAGATTGTTTTGAAAAAACTAAGTGTGATTTAGATTTCAAAACCTCCCAAGTTGAAAACTTAAAATCTGAAAATGAAAAGCTAAAACTAGAAGTCTCTTCACCTTTAAGTTTAAAAGACACTTGGAGGTATGCCCAAGGTGATCCTAAGTTAGAAAAACTCTTATCCGTATCCAAAAAATGTGGCGATTGATCTGGATTGGGCTATGATAAAAGTATTCCTCCCAAACATAAGAATACTCCTCCTAAATTCGTGAAAGGGGAGTCTTCAAAATCAAAAGGGAAAAGTCTGAATCAAAACTATTCTAAAAATTCTAAGACTTTTCAAACCTTAAAACCTAAAAGCAACCATATCATCTATAAAAATTAGAATCGTAATCCTTTAACAGAGAAAATTGTTGACTTACTTAAGGAGCTCTTAAAATCTAACTCAGTGGGTCGGTCTTATAACAACTACAAACATATGAAGACCAACTATACTCCTAATCGCAAGACTGTAATGAAATGGGTTCCTAAGATTACTTGCTTGGTTGCCCATACCACTTTCAAAGCTTCCAGCCATTTAAAGTGGTACTTAGACAGTGGTTGCTCCAGACATTTGACAGGCGACAAGGGTCTGTTCACCAATCTTAAAGACATGACTGATGGTTCAGTCACATTCGGTGATGGTAGCAACTGCAAAATTGTTGGCCAAGGTACGGTTCAACTCTTTAACCTCCCTTTATTTGAGAATGTTTTATACGTAAAAGGGTTAAAATACAACTTATTAAGCATCTCTCAAATATGCGATAATAATCATAGTATAAAATTTACTAACCAAGGATGTGAAATTCTAAATAAAAATGGTTCTGTAATATCGCAGAATGTCTGAAAACTGCTACATTGTGAGTGATTCAAGCTCATCTAATCTATCGTGCTACATGGTCCATACCGATGAGACCGAATTATGACATAAGCGTCTCGGACATGTACACTACCGCAATTTGTATAGATTGAGCAAAAGAGAGTTAGTAAGAGGTTTACCCAAAATATAGAAAGTAGAAAAAATAGGTGGCGAATGCCAGATTGGCAAACAAAGTAGGAGTACTCGCAAAAAGGTGAACTCCAATGCCACATCTAAATCGCTTGAACTTCTCCACATGGATCTCATTGGACCAACTAGAATGGAGAGTCGAGGTGGCAAGAAGTATATTTTGGTAATTGTCGATGACTTTACCAGGTTAACTTGGGTAGTCTTCTTAAGAGATAAATTAGAAACTCTCGATGAAGTAAAAAAGGGTACTTAGACGTATCCAAACGGAAAAAGAACACAAGTCTCTAAGATCCGTAGTGATCATGGTTTAGAATTTGAAAATAGCAGTTTTGAGAAGTTTTGCAGTGATCAGGGAATATCATATGAATTCTCTGCACCCAAAATGCCACAACAAAATGGTATAATAGAAAGAAAAAATAGAGTGCTTCAAGAAATGGCGAATGTAATGCTAAATAGTATGAAGCTCCCTAAAAATCTTTGTGCCGAAGCCGTAAATACTGCTTGTTACATAATTAACCGTGTTTACACTAGAAAAACTAATGGTAAAACGGCCTATGAAATGTGGTTTGATAAGAAGCCTAGTGTCAAATACTTTCGTGTTTTTTGCAGCAAGTGCTACATTTTATGTGACTGAGAAAATCTGGGTAAGTTTGACACCAAAAGTGATGAAGGGATATTTTAAGGATATGCTCTGAATAGTCGAGCGTATCGAGTTCTTAATAAGAGGACCGGTGTAATCCAAGGGTCCATTAATGTGGTTATTGACGATTACTTGAATACACCTGTCTCAAGTTGAGAAAATGATGAAGTTCTTTTAATTGATAAACCAGACTCTTCATCAAGTCAAAATAACTCTGAACTGAGGACTGTTAAAGACCATCTAACTAATCAGATTCTTGGAAACCCTCTCACTGGTGTGCGCACTCGTAAACAACTAGAAGATATGTGTAATTACGTGTGCTTTACATCTCAGATAGAATCGGCAACGTAAAAGAAGCTCTTACTGATGAAAACTAGATTATAGCGATGTAAGAAGAGCTCCATCAATTTGTTAGAAATGATGTTTGGTACTTAGTTCCAAGACCGAAAGATAAACACATTATCGGAACAAAGTGGATTTTCAAAAATAAGTCTGATGAACTTGGTAATATTATTAGAAACAAGGCTAGGCTGGTTGTACAAGGGTATACTCAAATTGAAGGCATCAATTATGATGAGACATTTACCCCAGTAGCTCGACTTGAATCAATCAGACTATTTATATCCATTGCGTGCTTTAGAAAGTTCAAAATTTACCAAATGGATGTAAAGAGTGCATTCTTAAATGGCGATTTGTATGAAGAAGTGTATGTTGAACTACCAATGGGTTTTGAAGACCCTAAGAATGCTAATCATGTCTACCGCCTGAAAAAGGCACTCTACAGTTTGAAATAAGCTCCCAGGGTGTCACGCCCCAGGCTCGGTAACCAGACTCGCAAGGAACCCGATGGCCTGTTCTGGCCGCAACAGCCTCCGTAGTACCCCATTCTTGGTTCTCCTGGGGCAGGTTCCGATCCTAGGATCCTACAAGGAGGATTTCCATAATAATATAATCATTTTTAATACGAGCATACCCAAAATCACAGCAAGTATATCTGAGAATAACAAAGGCACACATCACAAAATTCACTATAAATTTGAACTTTTACAAGTATCCATAAGGTCCAAAAGGACATACATATGATAATAGAAAAGGAGAGAAAAGTCAGCAACACTGGAGTCCTCAAGCTCAACTCTAATCCAAGCACTACCGCTACGACACTTGCACGCATCAATCGTATAAAGCGTATAGAAGCTTAGAGGGTGGTAAAAGTGTGTGACAATGGTGCACAGAAGAATAGAAGGAGATACAGGAAGAGGGACATGCTCAATGACAATATCACTAGCCTTACTAAGGCTTATCATGAATACGATGCAATGAGTACTGGGTGTCATACCAAGGCAATGCATGAAGAGGCTTATACAGCCGGTGTGAATGTAATGCAAAGTAATGCCAGTGCTTATAACCAATCCACATATCAAGTACATTTCCAATTATAAGGAAATCACCGGGGTCCATTTCACTGCTGAATGATTGCCGCTCTATAGACCCCGCATAGTCAAACGAGTGTAAGAGACCTCACTACCCGCCTATGGATAGCGAATCACCAGTAAGGCCTGACGGTAGCGGACCCATTTCACGAGCTAGTCAGACTCAGCCTAGCAATGCCTTCTTTCATCAGGTGAGTAAGGCCACACCCCTATCCAACCGACTACACGATAGTGGGAGTAGCGGCCTAACGGTATAAGGCCCTCATGCGCTCATATATTCCACCCGGTCACGGCGTAGGAGCAAATCCTTAGTACCATGAAAGTTTTGAGAATTTCACCCATGGGCATCCTATGCACCCGGTATGCTCAAGTAATATTTCTGGTGTTTACACATACGGCCATCCACGAACATCCCTATGGAGGTGAGGCCCTGGTGAAGTAAGGACGGTATCATCATGAAATGCGATGCCAATGCATGAGTCACACATACAGATCATGCACAAGCTTCAGGCACTGAATGTGCACAATGGGAGAAACTCCATCCCTCTATGACCACCACATAATGCAATCAATTCACACAAATGATGCATATGGGTCACAATGGCGTAAGTGCGCTGCTTGAATATATATATATATATATATATATATATATATATATATATATATATATA
The DNA here is from genome assembly GCA_021015155.1 of Magnolia officinalis. Lineage (NCBI taxonomy): Eukaryota > Viridiplantae > Streptophyta > Magnoliopsida > Magnoliales > Magnoliaceae > Magnolia > Magnolia officinalis. Next base: position 15,710,793 of record JAJHSJ010000003.1, read on the forward strand.
TATATATATATATATATATATATATATATATATATTCCTCCTTCCCGAGGAGGGACAGGTTTAGGTACATAGACAGATACTCTAAGGAGAAGGGAAGTCTTCTAGTGGGGGCCTAGTATTTTGGGATGGCCCACAAGCTAAGAGAGTCATAATCCCAAGGAAAAAATGGTCCTAATCAAGGGCCCAAGGTGGACCTTCAATCATGTATAGGGACCCTATGGGCCTACCTTAGGGCCACCAAGGAGGACATCTATAAGACCCGTATTCTAGCCCGTACTGTTCCGTCGACTCCTGCGATTCTTCCCGTCGAAGTCCGGTAATCCGCGACCTATAATCGATGTTTGCGCGCGACCCTAAGTCGTATCCTGTATATTTGAGTCGACTTAATCCGGACTTGTACCATTACGACTGCACCGTCGCTGTGGTTCCAACGCTACGTCTTTCATACCGATTCGATACCCATGTCAGAAGATATGAGCCGACGTTTAGTTCAAGGAAAACACCGCGCGTTGCAAATTTCAAGAGAATCTCTACAACATGTCACATCCATCAATCAATTAATCCCATTAAGGGTTAAGTACACCATCACCTCACACCCATCTCCAAGCAACCCATAAGTCAAAAGTTTCTTACACACCCCATACCCTTCTTACATCATCTACCCCTAAAGTCAACAAAGTCCTTACACACCCATCCCTCTCTCCCATCCATCACTCCATCACCCATCACTTCTTATAACCCTCTTTCTCTATCTCTCTCTCTCTCTCTCTCTCTCTCTCTCTCTCTTATTTCACAGACACAAAATTCCAAGCAACCAAAGAGCAAGAGCATCCCACGTCCATGGTTTTCCAAGAGAGAAAGTGAGTTGTGTGGCCCACCTTCCCATCCCAAAGAACCTTCATCTTAGCCATCCATCTCTCATCACCCTCCATCAAAGTGGAGCACAAGGAGACCGGCTTTCCAACGAACCAAGAAGATCGAACGGTGGGTGCTTCTATAGGCTAGTTTTCATGTTTCTATGATGGGCCAAGTGAGGCCTACCGATCAATGATATGGATCTCACTTTGGACCCTAGATGTGGCCGATGGCCCACCTTGAATCTCATAATCATTTCATGATGGGGCCATTCTCCATGGACCCCATCATGATGTTTATCTTTCTTGCATAAATAGGGTCATCTAGACCCTCCATTTTTTGTGGAGAATGGATCTCCACTGTTGATTTTGATCGGTGGGCCCATATGAAATGGGACCCACTTGATATACGTTGTAAATCATGTAATGGAGGACCCATAGTTCCGGGGTCCCTCCATCACACGTATCTCTCTCTCTCTCTCTCTCTCTCTCTCTCTCTCTCTCTCTCTCTCTCCCTCTCTTTTTCATTTTCTTTTGTATGTGATGATGTGGCCGTGTGGCCCACCCGGATGGACCCTTCCATAAGGCATATATTTTATCCAAGTCACCTATAGGTGGGGCCCACTTTATAAGTGTTATATCCACACTAATCATCATTTGGTGGCCCCACCTGGGCAGCCCACTTGAAGAGCATAAATCGTCCAGCGTCCCTGGACACTGGACGTTCATGGAAAACACAAATATTAGCCTTTTCAAGGCATTTGGGGTGGGCCGCTTGTGTAGGCCCCACCTTGATGTATGATTCTAATCCACACCGTCTATCCCATTCAGCGGATCATTGTAAACGTTGAACCGAAAAATGGGGCCAATCCAATTTTCTGGTGGGCCATATTATAGAAAATAGTTTCTTTACCAATGAAAACCCCCCTGCTGTTTTCGTACCCCGAAACACGCTCAATATTGGGCTTGTTTAGTCTGTACCGAATAGTAAAAACCAATGGGTGGGGTGGATTTTATTGATATGGGTCCCACATATGAAAAACCTCAAAAAAATAATATTCAAAAAAAAAAATAAAAGAAAAAAACAAGCAGCGCCTGCTGCCGCAGAACGCTGCTGCGTTGGCTGGCGGGTGGCAGGGACCACTGTCCCATATGTGGGCCACACCGTGATGTGTTTTGAACATCCACGCCATCCATATGTTGGGCCCCCCTTTGGACAATGGGCCCTCCAAAAATCATCCACATCCAAAGCTCAGGTGGCCCACATCATAGGAACAGTGTTGATTAAACGTCTACCATTGGGACCCTTTTCGTGGTCCAGAAGTTTTGGGTCAACATGAAATTTGTTTTTACTCTTCATCTAGGTCTACGTGACCTTATCAACGAGTTAGATGGCGTATAAACATTATGGTGGGCCCCACGTGGTACCCACAATGATGTACGTGTTTTATTCACCACCGTCCAGGCGGACGGTGGAACCACAGATGTATGTGTTTTATTCACCACCGTCCAGGCGGACGGTGGAATAGTGGACCCCACCCATGATGGTGGGACCCACCCCATGTGTGGGGCTAATGTGTGTACGTGGGTGTGTGTGTGTGTGTGTGGTATATATATATGTGTATATATATATATATACACACACACACACACACACACACACACACACATATATATATATATATATATATTATATATATATATATATATTAGATATAGATTAGATAATATATTATGTAATATATATATGTGATGGTGGGCCTTCATGGAACCCACCATGATGCTTATGTTGCATCCAAGCTGTCCATCCATTTTAAAAGCTCATCTCATGGCGTGAGCTAAAGAATGAGTAGATCCATAGCTCATGTGGACCTCGCCCTTGATGCATGTGTTGCATCCAAACCGTCCAACCATTTGGCAATCTTGTCTTAACAGGCTTGAGACTAAAAATAAGTCAGATCTAAAGTTCAAGTGGACCCCACCATTTAAGGTAGTGGACAATGACGTCCACCGTTCAAAATTTCTAAGGGCCATGGGTGTTTCTTATTAAGCTGATATTTGTTCCACTTCATCTATCATTACGCTAATTTATGAACATGTTGGATGGGAAACATATGTTATGGTGGGCCTTAGGAATTTTAATGGTGGAAATCATTATCACCACTTATATTTGGTGTGGCCCATTTGATATACATGAGGCCCATTGGTGTGGCCCATTTGATGTACATATGACCCATGTGAGGAGGCCCATCTTGATGTATTGTGGCCCGTTGTTGGGGCTCACCTGAGTATATATGAGGCCCATCGTGGTGTATTTGTGGCCCGTCCAGTGGGGCCCACCTTAATATATAGGAGGCCCATGTTATGAGGCCCACTTTGATGTGTTTTGTGGCCATTTGTGAGGCCCACCTCGATGTATTTTGTGGTCCATCCATGAGACCCACCTAGGCCCATGTGATGCGACCCCTTTGATGTATTTGTGGCCCATTTGATGAGGCCCGATGTAATGTATTTAGGGCCCATGGGTTAAGACCCGTTGTGATGTATTAGGGCCCATGGATTGAGTCCCATTGTGATATATTTGGGGCCCATGGGTTGAGGCCCATTGTGGTGTATAAAGGCCCGTGGGTTGAGGCCCATTGTGATGTATTCAAGGCCCGTTATCGAAGCCCACCTTGATGTGTATGAGGCCCGTTATTGAGACCCACCGTGATGTGTATGAGGACCATATGATGAGACCCATTTGAAGCATTTGAGGCCCATGGGTCGAGGCCCAATGGGATGTATACAAGGTCTATTGCATCATGTGATTTTACAAAGGGCTATGTAATGACATTTATGGCGGACCATGCCTTAGGAGCAACGTTGGTTTAACGTCCACATTGTAAGTATAATGTTGGTTAAATGTTCGCATTACGACTCTCCCTAGGGCCATTGGTAGGCCCATACTTGTTGCGTGTAAGCCATCAAGGCCCATCTTCGTTGTGAGGATAGTTCATCACCATATAAAATACTTAGTATAACTCCATGATTCATGCCCACACGCATCATATGTATGCCTGATATGAGGAATGTTTGATCATAGCATACGCCATTGGGTAGACTATTTACAGGACTCCTTATGAGATGGAGTGCCCACATTATCGCGCTGTATGCGCAAGATTGTTGCATGACTGAACAGTGTGACTTGATCATTGTATGCCCTAACGACATAAGGGTCGTGGCCTCCACAGGCACATCATGGATGGCTAGATGGGACACCAGAAATATTTGGTTCTAGCACTATGGGCATTTAGGATGTCCTTGGGTGAAAATCCCAAAACCTCGGAGGCTAAGAGTAGCCCCAACGCCTAGACCGAGTGGAACATGAGCACCCGAGTGTCGAATACCAATAGGTCGCGTCTCCCACTATGTCGTGGTCGATTGGGAGGGGGTGTGGCCTTATCCGCCCAAGTAAGGGGGCTATAAGCTAGGCTGAGTATGACCAGCTCGTAAATGGGTCCGCTATCGACGAGCCGAGTAGGTATTGACAGACTACTAGTTAGGCAGATTGTGAGGTCTATTCCGCTCGTTGGGCTATGCAGCTAGGGAGGAGGTAGTCGGTGTCGAGTGTAATAGACCCTGGTGATTTCCCCCAGAGAGCAACCGTACTGATATGTGGACTTATTGAGCAGGAATTGCATATCCATTCATTCATTCATTCACTATCCACTCGAGTTGGTGATGCGTAACTATTTGTTACGTGTACCATCACTTGGCCAGGATTTCGGTTGGGCGCGCGACTAACCTGAGATCAGGAGTTTACCACATTGTGTCTGACTATCCAAATTTAGGTATGGGACTGGTTTGGATAGAAGTCCCTTGTGGTGGACCCCGTAGCCTGTGATACTTCGTACTATCATCCCGACTTCACATTCCAGCATGGTCGTTTCATTCGCACCGCATATCACATTGCATCCGCAGTACTTAGCACTTTGAGTTACTATGTTTTTGTACTTATATGACCTAAATGAGGTGGATGGTATTCGTGGCTCGTCAGGATTTGCATATTGCATTGCATTCTCAGCATTTGTTATTATCTTATTATGTTTTGCATCGCATAGCCTTGGTACGGCTGATAGTTGTAAGTGCTATGGTCTCATGCTCCTTTGGTTGTCAAATTTTGATGTGTCAAAACATCTATCTGTGTCTTGTGCTTGTATGGTGATTTATATGTATTCAAGACACTACATAAACACTACAATGTTGAAGTCTCGGAAAGCTACATTATTGAAGTTCAAGAAGTTACAATGTTGAAGTCTCAAGAAGCTACATTATTGAAGTTCAAGAAGTTACAATGTTGAAGTTCAAGTCTTAAGAAACAACTCAAGAAATGACTTCAAGACTAATAAGCAACGCATGAAGTAGTTTTTATGCTGATGAAGATCTCAAGTTTAAAGCTATAACAAGTTCAAGATCTCAAGCCTGATATGGTTCAAAAAAAATCTACATTCGTTGAATGGTTGAAGTTCAATGTCCATACGACATGGTTCAGGTTTGAATGACCTTAGGTTGACCCTTTAAGTAGGTCACTTTGGATACATAAATCAAATGTTTATTTTACATAAGTTTGGTCTATTCTACGACCAGTCCTAGATCTTGTTCGACCAGTCCTAGCATTGGTTCGACTAGTCCAAGAAATTCCACGACCAGTCCTAAGTAGTTGAAGATTTTTCAAAAATTTTGGTACGCCCACGACCAGTCCTGGAGGTCTTTCGACCGGTCGTAGGTGTGGCTTCGACTCATCCACGACCAGTCGTAGAGCTACGACTCAAAGTCCAGCAACGTAATCTATGGTCCTACGACCAGTCGTAGAGATCCACGACCAGTCGTAGGTGACCCACGACCAGTCGTAGGCTTCTCACGACCAGTCGTGAAACGACTTTCAAAGATCGCGCTTAATTTTTCAAATATCTGTTAGAGCTATGACCAGTCGAAGGTTTCTAAGACCAGTCGTAGGAGCGATTTCTGCTTCTATAAATTGAACACGAAATTCAGAGTTTTTACACTTTAACTCTATTCTATTCAAGAAATTTCAAGTGATCACTCTGAGATAAGTCTGTGTTTATTTTAAGCTACATTGTGCTTATTTAATATTCCTTTTTTGCTAGCTTATTTAATTTGATTTTGTTTCTATATTCCAATCTTATTTGAAAAGAGGAATTATCTTATTCCTTCTTCTTGGAATCAAAATCAAATATAGCTACGCCCAACAAGTAAAATCTAAAATCAATTAGAATTTAGAACCATATGAATGTGAGTATTGGAAATTGAACTTTGACATTCAATCATCTACTCCGATTGGTTCTACCGGGCTGCTACGAAAAGGAGAAATCTAGGTATTTTACAATTCTGTAAAATTTATTCACTTTTGGTTTGTTTGAGGTTAAGCCAGAAAAATCTCATTGTATTGGTTTTGTTTGAGGTTAAGCCAGAAAAATCTCATTGTATTGGTTTTGTTTAAGGTTGAACCAGAAAAAAATCTCATTGTATTGGTTATCTGAGGAGAACCAGAAAACTCAGAAAAGAGGGATTTTTGAATTGTGTAAGCCCAAGTGAAAAAGACACAATTGTAAAGGTTTTTGGTGAACCTGTGAAAACCTATTTGATAGTGAACGCTAATATCCCCTGTGTGAGGATATTAGGAGTGGAGTAGCTTTCTGTGTGGCTGTTGAAAGACAGTTGATGTACACACAGGCGAACCACTATAACTCTTTGTCTTGTGGATTGAATGCTTGCTTAATTTTCATATCTTTTATCATTCGATTGTGTGGAATGTACAAGTGGATGTGAATGTTGTAACTATTTACATTTCAAGCAAGTGTGGGGATTGTTGTAATTAATTAGATCTATACTTCTGCATTTAATTTCAATTCCTTGCTATTTTATTTACTTCTATTAAAATTGAGTCATTGATCCAAAAGATGTTCTAGAAATAAGGTTGTCCTACCATAAGCCCTTGTTTATTATGGTGTAAGGTTGTCCTTAGAACTGAATTTGTATCAATCTCTCAATACTTATTTATCAAGGTGATTTAAATTTAGCATTGTGAATTGATTCATATTTGTAAGGATATTGGTTTACTCTATTTCCGCTGATTTTATTTTAAATTTGGCATAGTCCTATTCACCCCCCCCCTCTAGGACATATAGCTTGGCCTTTTCAATAGCACTCATGGACTTACTAGTATATTTCTGCTTACTCTGATATCGTATGATTCATGATCTTGTCAGTATTTCCACTTATTCCGATGACGTATGATTTATGGGCTTTATGGTATACTTGGCATTTATCTTGTGCACACACTTACACCACCCTCTAAGCTTTCTATAAGCTTATGCACGATAGATGCGTACAGGTGATGTTAGGTTACAGTAGCGTGGAGCTTTGAGCATATAGCTGACTTCTGGAGTTTTGATTTTAACATATGTATTTCCTTTTAAGCATTGTATTCAAATATTTATATTAGTGGATATGTGATGATGATGTTGCCTTTGTGATTTGGGTAAACTTGTGGTTATGCTCCATTACAAAAAAAAATTATACTGAAAATCCTCCTTGTAGGATCCGAGGATCAGAATCTGGCGCATGCCCGCTGGAAGCTGAGAATGGGGTACTACGGAGGCTGTCGGCGCCGGATTCGGCGATCGGGAATTTTGTGAGCCCGGTTTCCGAGTTTGGGGCGTGACAACATCCAACCTCAACTGAGTCCCAAAGGTAGCCTGCTACACATAAAGTAAGGTCCAAGGCCCAAGCAATCCATGGCCCAATGGGATATACACAAAGCCCAACTCATAGGCAATATGGTGGGCCCTTAGGCAAGGTTTGGGCTCAACCATAAAAGTCATAAACCAACATATTGTGGTGGGCCTCATGGGTAGCCTAGTAGTTCAACTATGTGGGCAATTTCACACTTGATACAAGCGAGTTGGGCCTCACATCTTAGCCCAAGTACAGGGTTAATTTAGTGGGCAACCAAGGACTCAACTACTTGCATATTATAGCCCATAACCCATCACAATATGTAGAAGAGTATAGGCCCAAAAGTCAATGGGCCTGCTTAAAAAGATTCTATTCCAAAAGGCCTAAGAAACTAGTAAATTAACCACATACAATGTTCCAATAAAAAACCCAACTTGGGTGGGCCTTAGATGAGCACTAAGTAAACCCAAAAATATTGAAAGAAAATGGCAAGATAACTGATTAAATCTACCTCAATTCTGGTGGGCCATGCTGCCTCAAAACAAACATTTATGGGCAACAACATTGGGCCCATTGCTGAATTTCCAGCCCACCCGCTTTCTAGGTTGTTGGAGTTCAGCAATTTAATTAGTTTATGGTATATTTATTTTATGATGGCCCACATACATCACTGTGGGTCCCACCAAGTGAGAGGGAGGGATGTACAACACATATTTCAAGTGGGCCATGCCGCCGGAATGTAGGCCCAGCGACAGCCCAAGGCAGGGACGTCCCAAGGGTGGGACGGCCCGGCCATTACCCTAAGGTGGGCTCCTCACATCCCAAGTGGGCCCCACATGGGACGTCCACCTAGGGTGGACCATACACCCATGGGCCCCACGAAAATGGGAGGACGGCATGGAGAAACAACATACATCATGATGGGCCTGACCAAGGATATTCAGCCCACGGTGGGCATCCACTAGCTGGATGTCCATCATGGACCGCTGGTCCAGCTACATGGGCCCACTATCATGCCCCCAAGGCCCTCTGGGACATCATAAGATGGGCCCCAAATACATGCATAAAGGCCCCAATGGGCTGGGCCCAATAAATTCCATAGTTGCAAAGAAGACAACAAGGTTAAAGTAAAAATCTGCAACATACATGTTGTTGTCCTAAATTTAGGCCATCCAAATGGATGGGTTCTGATCCACCAAAATTCCTGAAATTTGGACCCAAGTTCCCTTATCAAGCCTACAACAAGGTAGGACCCAGAAAGATGACCCACCATCTGAGAAAGTATTTTTAAATTTTAGTTTTTAAGGGACTATGCTACTGGACTGCACAGCAAAAATTTCTGGCAGTCCACTATGTTGGCCCACCTTTTTGGATGCCCAAATGGGGTCTGTTGGGGCTGAAATTTGGTATGATTGTAGGTGGGTCATGTAGCTACAAGAATCACATATTAATTAGTTTCATTCTTACCATAAAATAACCAGAAATCAGGCCCCAAGGCAGCCTAAAAATCTGTCCGGACAGTTTCTGGACAGCAACAATAGCTTGGAATAAAATAATTATAAACAGTAATTAAAATGGGATTTAATCCTAGGAAATTAGAGGATAGACCACCCTAGTGGGCTCCACAATTATTCAGACCATCCCACCATCCAAAATACCTTTGCATGTGCCCCAATTAGTTGAATTTTGGGGCCACATGTCATAGGGTGGAATGCCATGGGGGTCCTTCCTCTTTTTGGGTGGCTGGAATTTTGTTGGTCCACAAAGTGGGCCACACACTATGATCAGGAATTGAAAATAAAGGAAAGGAAAGAAAGAAGGATAATCCGGCCATAGGGAAAGGGCTCCACTACTATTGAGCCCTCCTAAGAACAATCCCACCACACATCATACATGGATATACATCTACAATATGAATCTCACACATGCATGGCTAAAAATTAAAATGGATGGTGGGGATACCATTTCCACCATGATCCTAAGGTCTATATGACCTCATCATGCAAAGAAATCAAAGGATCCACCATGATGGGGTCCATAGAAGAAAGCCCCATTCTTGGGACATGCAGGTATAAAGTGGGCCATTTGGCCACACCTATGGGGACGTGTGGGATCTCCACCATTGATTGGTAGGTCCTACACTCCCCTCATGAAGTAAGAAGGGATCTACACTATAAAAATCAGATTTACACCATAAAGAAGCACCCACCTCTTGGATCTTCAAGCTTCTACCATCACTAAGAACCTCAAGCACTAAGGATTATGATTCTAAGGCCAAGATGGGATTATGATGGTGAGATGGAGGGGAAATGGGGAAGAAAATGGGCTGCAAATGAGGGAAGAAGGGACTGGACGTCTCAAGCTAGGAAGGAGGAAAGAAGAGAAAATGAGAAAGAAAAGAGAGAGAGAGAGAGAGAGAGAGAGGAGTTGTAGGGAGGTAATGATGGGTTTGTAAGGTGTTGGGAAGAAAAACCATAATGAGTTTTCTTGTTTATAGGAGGTAATGATGGGTTTTTGGAAGAAATCTCATCATTAGTTGTTAGGCCTAGGTAGGCTAGTAGGTAGGTAGGGTGGCTTTATGGGAGAAAGTGTTCATAAGGTGGGCCCCACCTTGAAAAACGTGCACACCCTACAAGTGGGGTCTACAATCATGATCAAAGGTCAAGAATGCTCAGGGTCGATATCACAAGATGTGCATGTCGGAATCATGCATGAGACGTGGGGTTGGAACCACGGCGACGATGCGGACGCAATGACATAGGTCTCGGGTCTACGTGACCGAACTCAAGGATGACTGCACCCGAAGCGCACGGGTCGCCGAAATTTGACCGGTAGGACCGCGAGCCAAAATGAACGAGATGCATACTCACACACACCCATGCACACATGCGAACTCGGGTCGGGTCTCACAATCCTCCCCACCAACAAAGAAATTTTGCCTTAGAAATTGACAAAATCGAAACAACAATGCATAAACATCATATATATATATATATATATATATATTATATATATATATATATATATCTTAAGCATCAATCAGAAGAGAAGGTAATACAAGCAATCAATCATCGAACAAATGGGGATAACACTCTCTAATCTCGGCCTCGCGTTCCCAAGACGCCTCGGCCTCCGAATGATGACTCCATTACACATTCACCAAGGGAATTACCTTGGTCCTGAGGACCTGCTCCTTCTGATCAAGAATACAAATCGACTGCTCAATGTAGGAAGCATCCTCACGGACCTCGAGTGGCTGCCAATCAATCACAGGAATAGTGTCCGACCCACACTTCCTTAACATAGAAACATGGAACACGTCGTGGATCGCGGACAACTCAGGGGGTAAGGCAAGCCTATAGGCCACAGCGCCCAAGTGCTCGGTAATCTCAAAAGGTCCAATAAATCTCGGGGCGAGCTTGCCCTTCACACCAAAGCGAATCACGCCCTTCATAGGCGAGACCTTGAGATATACCATGTCCCCGACTACGAACTCAAGGGGTCGACGCTGACGATCAGCAAAGCTCTTCTGCCGACTCTGAGCTGTGTGCATCCTCTGCCTGATAACATCAATAGCCTCCGACATCTACAGCACAAGCTCGGGACATAAGAGACGACGCTCTCCAACCTCGGTCCAACAACTAGGAGATCTGCACGGTCTGCCATAAAGTGCCTCAAAAGGAGTCATGCCGATAGTCGTCTGATAGCTGTTGTTGTACGCAAACTCGGCGAGGCGCATATGTTCATCCCAACTGCCTGCAAAGTCGATCACACAAGCTCTGAGCATATCCTCAAGCGGTGCTGAGACGCAAAGTGACCCCCAGCGCCCGTTAGAAACTCCTCCAAAACTGAGACATAAATCTGGAGTCTCGGTCTGAAACAATCGAAACTGGGACGCCGTACAGTCTCACTATCTCCTCAATGAACACCTTTGCAAGCCGGTCTATCGACCAGGAAGCACATACTGGAATGAAATGAGCTGACTTCATCAGACGATCGACAATAACGCAGATAATATCGTGACCGCGCTGAGTCCTCGGCAAACCTACGATGACGTCCATCGATATGTGCTCTCACTTCCACTCTGGAACGCTCAACGGCTGCAAGGGACCAGGGGGTCTCTGGTGATCGGCCTTGACACGCTGGCATGTGTCATACTCGGCCACAAAACTAGTAATCTGGCGCTTTATCCCTTGCCAAAAATACTACCTCCTCATATCACGATACATCTTCATGGAGCCCGAGTCAATAGTAAGCGTTGATCAGTGTGCCTCGGTCATCAGATCACGACGCAACTCTAGCACATCCGAAACACACGATCGGCCTCTGAAGCGTAATCCACCATCGGAACCAATTTGTCAGTCTAACTGCTCTACGGATGCGGCCTCTGCTCGGTACTCCTGAAGTGACTCGTTCGTCTGCTGAGCCTCGATCACCCTAGCCACCAAAGAGGGTTGAATCGATAAGCTCGAAAGCTGAACAATGAAAGATTGTAGACCAAACTCAAAGTCATACTCTAAAACATCCTCGAGTATCTGCCACTGTCGAACCATCATCTGTGCCACCAGGCCTTATGGCTGACGGCTGAGCGCATCCGCCACCACGTTCGCCTTACCCGAGTGGTATTGAAGGTCGAAATCATAGTCCTTCAACAGCTTCATCCATTGCCTCTGACGCAGGTTCAACTCGGACTGCAAAAATAGATACTTCAAGCTCTTGTGATTCGAGAAGAGCTCGAACCTGACCCCATATAGATAATGCCTCCACACCTTCAGTGCAAAGACAACCATTGTAAGCTCCAAATCATGAGTGGGGTAGTTCAGCTCATGGACCTTGAGCTGGCGTGAGGCATACACTAGTGGCTTCTTGTGCCGCATCAGGACAGCACCCAAGCCAAATCTAGAGGCATCGGTGAAAACAACAAAACCATCACTCCCATTAGAAAGAGTAAGAACAGGAGCGGACGTGAGGCGGTCCTTCAACTCCGTAAATGCCTCCTCGCAAGCGTCACTCCAGACGAACTCGACGCCCTTCTGCGTCAACCGGGTCAGTGGTGCTGCAATACGGGAGAAACCCTCGATGAACTGTCGATAATACCCCGCTAGACCAAGGAAACTACGGATCTCGGATGCGTTCGTGGGCTGGCCCCACTGACGCACTGCATCAACCTTCGAGGGGTCCACAACGACACCCTCCCTCGTCACCACATGACCGAGGAACTTCACCTCTTCCTGCTAAAAATCGAACTTCTCTAGCTTCGCATATAGCTGGTGGGCACGGAGGGTCTCCGGCACAATCTGTAAGTGCTCAACATGGTCCTCCTGGGTCCTCGAATATACAAAAATATCATCAATGAATACCACCACGAACCGATCAAGGAACGGCTGGAAGACCTCGTTCATCAGCTGCATGAATACGGCGAGCGATTGGTCAGTCCGAACGACATGACCAGAAACTCAAAATGACCATAGTGCATCCGAAAAGCCGTCTTCGGAATGTCCTCCTCTCGGACCTGAATCTGATGGTAACCAGAGCGCAAGCACCCTGCAACTAATCGAACAAATCATCAATATAGAGAAGCGGGTATCAGTTCTTAATGGTGACTCTGTTAAGCTCACGATAGTCCACACAAAGCCACAACGAACCATTCTTCTTCACAAACAATACCGGGGCTCCCCAAGTCGAACTGCTGGGACGAATGAAACCTAACTTTCGGAGCTCATCCAACTGCTCCTGCAGTTCCTTCAACTCCAACGGTGCCATCCGGTAGGGGGTCTTCGAGATAGGCACAGTACCGGGCACCACATCAATCTAAAACTCCACCTGCCGACACGGTGGTAAACTCGGGATCTCCTGGAACACATCTGGGTATTCACAAACAACTGGCAGCTACTCGATACACCCTGCCATAGAATCCTCGACAACAAAAGCCAAGGCACTAGATAACGGCTCTCCTCTGGGCTCGACGACAAACTGGAATACTAGCAAGCCGGGAACGTGAAACTAAGTGTCCTCGCGGCACAGTCTAAGACGACACAATATTCCGTAAGCCAGTCCATACCCAAAATAACATCAAAGCCTGACATCGGCATCACGAGCAGATCGACAGGAAGGAACATCTCACCCACTAACACCGGGAAAGAAGGGCAGCAACGGGTCAACACTACAGACTTCTCCATGGGAGTCAAGACTGCTAAGGCCTCAGACACGGACTCCAATGGAATACCGGTCGATCGGTAAAACTGCTCGGCCACAAAAGAATGGGAGGCACCAGAATCAAATAAAACATAAGCAATGCAAGAAGAAACAAGAAGAATACCCTCGACGACTCCACCGATCGATGACTGCAGGTCCTGGCCTGGCGCCTGCTATGCAGAATAAAATCAGCCCTGAGCTGGTAAGGGAAGTAAACTGGAAGACTGTGGGTCCTGAGTCCGTGCCTGCTGGGCTACAATACACACTCGACCCAAGGACTGAATATATGGATATCCCCTCTGCTGGTGCTGCTGTTGTTGTCTCTGCTGGGGTGGTCTACCTGGCTGCCTCTGCTGCTGAGGAGGAGCCCTAGGAGCAGCGGCTGGAAGCTGCGCTTCTGCTGCTGCTAGCTGAGAAGAGAGGAGAGAGGCAACTGCGGGTGGCCTCGGTGTCTAGTGTATGGGGAGAAGGTAACCTGCCTGCTGATGCCCGGCCTGTCCACAACCGAAGTAAACACCAGAAAAGGGTCCGGAAGATAAAGCGACTGGCGGTGCTGATGATGATGAAGAAGCTACTATCTAAGCTATAGGCTGCCAAAACTCTGACCTACCCTTCCGTCTCTGTTGACGGTGCTGCTTGAAACTGCTGGCTGGCGCTCTCCTCTTTCTGTCTCCACCGGAACTCTGCTCTCTTGATCTTTGGGTCATAGCCCAGTCCTCCTCATAAATTAGTGTCTGATGCACGACCTGGTCGAACGTCTCCAAACAATGCCCTACCACATGGCTACAAAGGGTAGGACACAAGCCAGTCATAAAACGATGGGCCTCATCTTCTCATCGCTGGTGAGATAAGGAGCAAACCTAGACAAGGCCAAGAAACGAGCCTCATACTGCGATACTGACAAATCTCCCTAAACTAGGGTCTCAAACTCGATCGCCCTCTGGATCTGAACATGCTCGAGGAACAGTTTCTAGTCAAAGCGGACCACAAATTCCTCCCAAGTCCAAACAAACTGAGGCCCGACCATCCTGGATATGGATGACCACCAATGGCGGGCCTCGGCGTGAAGAAGATAATTCGCAAGGGAAACTCTCTGATCCACAGGACACTGCATAGTATCAAAAATCCTCGCAGTCTTAGTGCGTCATGCCTCAACGACAGAAGGGTTAAGGTCACCGCTAAACCTCGAGGGGTCATGTTATCGGAACTCTCGAGATATCGCGCTCAAACACGGTAAGTCAGATTGCCCAGAAACCTCGGCGGTAGCAGGCTGATGAGTCTATAACGCGGTAGCAACAAGCTGCATCAGCTGTTGAAAATGCTCGGCTCCTATAGGCACTGTTGGAAAAGCAGGAGCGGCACTCACCTCGGGCAGAGGTACAGGTGCGGCTGGCGGAGCAGGAGCATCTGTAACCGGAACAGCAGGCTGAGGAGGGAGAACAGGCAAGGGAATTGGAGCAACCGGAGGAATAGGCACTATAGGAGGAACAGGCTGGATCGGGACCACAGGAATCAGATCCTCAATGACAGAAACAGGATGTACTCGAGTAGAACGGGTATCTCGGGTGCCTCGTCTACCATCACCACGACTACGGGTGTCACGTCTATATGGCATCATTTATAAAATAACGACAACGCACGGAATCAGGACAATTACAAGCTCAATACGGAGCGAAAGGAAAGTTCTCGGGACGTACTACTTGTCCTATGCTCTGAGCAGACATGCGATGTTATCTCGAGTTATTCCAAAATTACTTGTTATGATTTGATACCAACTCCTGTCACACCCCAAACTCGGTAACCGGACTCTCAAGGAACCCGATGGCCGGTTCTGGCCGTAGTAGCCTTCGTAGTACCCCATTCTCTGCTCCTGGGGCAGGTTCCGATCCTAGGATCCTACAAGGAGGATTTTCATAACAATATAATCATTTTCAATACGAGCATACCCAAAATCACAGCAAGTATATATGAGAATAACAAAGGCACACATCACAAAATTCACTATGAATTTGAACTTTTACAAGTATCCATAAGGCCCAAAAGGACATACATAAGATAATAGAAAATGAGAGAAAAGTCAACAACACTAGAGTCCTCAGGCTCAACTCTAATCTAAGCTCTGCTACTACGACGCCTGCCTAGGATCTCCTATACTCATCAATCGTGCATAAGCTTATACAAGCTTAGAGGGTGGTGAAAGTGTGTGAGAATGGTGCACAGAAGAATAGAAGGTTATACAAGAAGAGGGACATGCTCAATGACAATATCACTAGCCTTACCAAGGCTTATCATGAATACGATGCAATGAGTACTGGGTGCATACCAAGGCAATGCATGAAGAGGCTTATACAACCGGTGCTAATGCGATGTAAAGTAATGCCTGTGTTCATAACCAATCCACATATCAAGTACATTTCCAATTATAAGGAAATCACCAGGGTCCATTACACTGCTGAATGACTGCCACTCTATAGACCCCACACAGTCAAACGAGCATAAGAGACCTCACTATCCACCTGTAGATAGTCAATCACCAGTAAGGCCTGACGGTAGCGGACCCATTTAACAAGCTGGTCAGACTCAGCCAGCAATGCTTTCTTTCATTAGACGAGTAAGGCCACACCCCTATCTAACCGATTACATGACAGTGGAAGTCGCTGCCTAATGGTATAAGGCTCTCATGCGCTCATATATTCCACCCGGTCACGGTGTTGGAGCAGATCCTTAGTACCATGAAAGTTTTAAGAATTTCACCCATGGGCATCCTATGCACCTGGTATTCTCAAGTAATATTTCTGGTGTCCACACATACGACCATCCACGAACGTCCCTATGGAGGCGAGGCCCTGGTGAAGCAAAGGCTGTATCACTATGAAATGCGATGTCAATGCATGAGTCACACATACAGATCATGCACAAGCTTCAGGCACTGAATGTGCACAATGGGAGAAACTCCATCCCTCTATGACCACCACACAATGCAATCAATTCACACAGATGATGCATATAGGTCACAATGACGTAAGTGCGCTGCTTGAATATATATATATTCCTCCTTCCCAAGGAGGGACAAGGTCTAGGTACATAGACAGATACTCTAAGGAGAAGGAAAGTCTTCTAGTGGGGGCCCAGTGCTTTGGGATGACCCACAAGCTAGGAGAGTCATAATCCTAAGGAAGAAATGGTCCTAATCAAGGGCCCAAGGTAGATCTTCAACCACTTATAGGGACACTATGGGCCTACCTTAGGGCCAACAAGGAGGACATCTAACCTCAACTGAGTCCCAAAGGTAGCCCGATACGCATAAAGTAAGGTCCAAGGCCCAAGCAATCTATGGCCCAATGGGCTATACACAAAGCCCAACTCATAAGTGTGCATATGAGGTCTCACATCCAACCAATTAGACTACGAGTTATAATCCACCTCGATGATAACTTTCAACTTAATACCTATTAAGTGCATAAGATGCTTAACCCCTCTAATAAGTTTGGCCACACCCAAAGGTTGCTTTGGGAAAAGCTAAGCCTTATCTACTCAACAATTGCACCACATCATAGAAAATAATTTTCAGCCATTAGTAAATAGTAAAATGCAAGTGCAGTTAATCAGATGTATATATATGTAAAAGGTTGGAAATCATTTGGTAGTCCGACTCTGCCAACTTCATCCCCCTCTCTCTATATGTGTGCATACAGACAGTACGAGGAATAAAACAGTAGGAAACCAGTCATGCCGTCATGAATATAACAACCATGCACCTCTTTTCTTTATTTCTTTCTTTTCCTATTGCATAATAATTGCATGTCTGGAAATATTACGGTATTTTGACCATCCATCTTTATATAGATCATATTCTTCCTATGAAAAAATATTGAATTAAGTAAAAGTGGTATTTGTTAGATCATAGAATTGTAATTAATGAACCAGATTCATAGTTGATATTGGTCACTTGTACACTTAAATGTCATGTGTGAAGGGTGCATATGGATGGAAGGGCATGGATAAAACACATGCATCAATGTGGGGCCAATATATGTAATGGAATTCAAGTTACAACATTTGTTGCCTTGATAGTTTTTGACTTTTTAAGGACAGAATCAAAGGATTGATTATTTTCCATGCATCAATTTGTTGAATGCTACTTTTTTTTTCCTTGTGTGTAAGATTTTAATCAATTGTGCCTAAATTTAAGCCTACAAACTAGCACTTCAGCCTTTTGATGCCACTTGTGCTAGGAGTACAATATAGAGGATTTAAATTATTTTTTTTTTTATTTAAGACCATTTTCAATTTGTTGTAATAAATATTATATATATTTTTTGTGAAGTAATATAGATTTTGTTTAATATTTAGTTTAAATTATATTGTAACATTTTTTATGTTTCAAATATTAAAAAAATACAGGTTTCAATTGAATTATATATAATAAAAAAATTACTGGCCTGCACTGGGGCCTCTCAAATCTATACAAAAACTTTTACCGGTGCTTGTATAGACCTTTGTCGGCGCTTTGCCGTGCTTAAAAGTGTTCACGAACCCTTCTTTTAGCGGCGTTTGGATAGGTTTTGGCGGCACTTTTTGCACTTTTGTTGGTGCTACTGTCAGAAATATCAGCGTCCAGTAGAAACGTTGGTCACAAAGACTCCACAATTAGCAGCGCTCAGACAAGCGCCGGTAAAAGACTTAGCCCCGGTAAAATATTTGCCGACGTACCCTTTTCGCGGTGCTTGTCTAGCGCCGCTAAGTATCTATACCGGCGTTTTTGGGGGCTTTTATCAGCGATCCTGGCCACTGGTAAAAGTGCATTGTCTTGTAGTGAATTTAGAATAGACTAAAAAAAATGAGGAAATTTGAAAATGATGCAAGGTTCTAGGGACAATTATATACCAAAGTTACAGTCAATATAGATTTACTATGGATTAAGCAATCGCTTTTATAACAAGAACAAATAGAATAACAATTAGTCGCTTCACTACGAACATACAACTGGTCTGGCCATAGTGTTGTGTTTTGATCACTATATATTCTATTTACGCATTCAAACTTGTAATGCCGCCCCTGCGACATTGTGAAATCAATCTTCATTGCACATTATGAAATTGATCCTCATTGTTGATTCTCCACAATTTCTTTCTAACATTTCATTGAAAGCACACCGAGCATCATTAACACACACAATGACTTCACCAGAGTGATATGATCATGCAAAATAATCTAAAATGCCGATGCGTTGAGAGATTAACGATGGTATTTTTATAAATTCTGAAGCTTTAAGAAGTAGAAACCTCATATTTACCCCTAAAATGGAATTTTTTATGGATTAAACCTTTAAGCTGCTGAAATTTCTGATTTGCACAAGAAAACAACTTCTTCACAATTCCAACTTTAAACAGTTGAAATTTCATAACCATGAGCAAAAAGGCCACCTTTTATTTATTTATTTATTTATTTATTTATTTACAGATCTTGTCAAACCCTAATCTCTACAAAGCAAAGAATGTGAAACTGCACATCTCTGTCATGGAAAATATTGGATCCAAGGTTCAGACAGTCCAAATCAAGTACCATTTATTCCCATTGACAATAGATAAGGGCCACAACTGGGTAAACCATGGCAAACAAAATCATATTGTCATCCTGCCAAAAGTAGCCAAGAATATCAACATTTTAAAATGAGTACCTAGTTAGAGAGGGAGAAGGAGAAGCGGTGAAGGGCGGGGTCGCTGGCTGCACCAAATCTGAGTTGCGGCAAAGGCGAATTTTCACTGGGGATGTGTCAAGGGGTTGCACCGGTGGTGGAGATGATGCGCAAAGATCGGGATGTGGCAGGGGTAACAAATGGGAGGGTTGGGATTTGCGAGAGAGAGAGAGAGAGAGAGAGAGAGAGAGAGAGAGAGAGAGAGAGAGAGAGAGAGAGAGAGAGAGAGTTTAGGGTTTGGGTAGAGACGGACGGTCCTGTAAGGGGCTCCGTGGGCCTTATTTTAGGCATAGCTAAAGATGGATAGTCCTGTTAAGGGCTGCGTGGGGCTCACCGTGATGGATGTGGTTCATCGACGCCGTTCATTCATTTTGACTATTAAAGTAAGGGCACAATCCTAAAATAGAGGCATGTGAAAGGCCCAAGTGGACCACACCACTCCTGAGAATTTTTCAACGATAGGAACTTAATCTCCATTATTTCCTATGGTGTGGTCCACTTAAGCCTTCAATCTACCTCCTTTTTTAAGCCCATGCCCTAAATTGAGTTGTCAAAATGGATGGACGACTTAGATAAAACACATACATTATGGTGGATCCCATATAGACCGTTATGGGACCATCAGTCTTTGGATAGGTCTTGGTGGGGTAGTAACTATTAGCTACGGATTTAATCCGTAGTGAATTAGGTACATTTTATATGTGTAGTCAATGACTCTCATAATCCGTAGCTTTTACTAGTTGTTTTTGTAGTGAATTCTTCATTCATTGTCTCTCTCCTAGACTCCAAGCCAAAGTGATTTATGACACCCTTCTTGTGATTAATCACTCTAATGAGCATTTGAAGCTCTATTATGAAGGTGTTCAAATTCTCTCTTATATTTTTAAGATTAGACATAATCATATAGATAAATCCATTTCTAAATTCTCCAAACTACCCATTTAGGTGAATCCCCGATTAAAACCAACTATCCCATAGTTGTAGGAGATTCAATTGCCTTGGCATCTCAATAGGAATATTGTTTTCGATAGTTGATTCAAGAAAGCGGAAGAAGATCAACTTCAAGGATCGGGAGAGCATAAAAGAATCAAATTTAAGAAGCAAATTTGCATCTCAAGCAAGGTGCATCAATGGGGCTCAATCCAAAAAGTAAGGTTATTAGTTTAAAGTCTGTATACTCTTTTCTTATGTAGGATTGAGTATAAAGTTTGTGACCCAACCATTAAGTCCTTGTGTAGGCATTCAACAAGAGTATACGTGTATTAAGTCCTTGTGTAAGCTCATAATGGGAGTGTACTTTTGTTAAGTCCTTACGTA
The DNA here is from genome assembly GCA_021015155.1 of Magnolia officinalis. NCBI lineage: Eukaryota > Viridiplantae > Streptophyta > Magnoliopsida > Magnoliales > Magnoliaceae > Magnolia > Magnolia officinalis. The sequence continues at coordinate 15,731,598 of JAJHSJ010000003.1, forward strand.
AGCCTCCGACAAAAATATACGCATATAAGTTTCCGTGGAAGCCTCCAGCAGGAGTATACACCTGTAAAGGTTAGAGGTGAACCTATTGAAAATCTTCGAGACAGTGAAATCTGGTACTCTTAAGGAGAGTGTGTACACCAAGAGTGGAGTAAGGAAGTAGATGAACCACTATATATCAATGTGCTTGTGATTTGTACACATTTCTTTACATGCTTATCAGTTTAATTGGTTGAATTATATAAATGCTTGAATGGATTGAATGCTAGGCATCTAATTAATTGTATATGCACACATAAAATATATATATATATCTCGCACATAGGATAGTAACTCAATTAGTTAAATCATTTGTAGTCTATGTACTTGGATCCTTTTAGCTTGGAAACCTTAATGTTAAATGCTTTTGATTGACGTATATTTATAAGTAGTTTTATTTACTCCCCACTAGAACTTAGCCATAATTCTAATCTCCATCAAACTTTCGTGTCATGTTAGACTAACTAACATAATTTCAAGTTTAGGTATAATTAAAGAAAATCTTACCCAAGAATTCCTCGGCAGATATTCCTTAACATGCTCTAGCTCTCCAAGATTACTTTTAAAACGTGTGTAAGGTTGGGTACAAATAAATTTTGAGTTTTTTTATTTGTTTGTTTGTTTTTTTTTTTTTTTTTCGTAAGCACAACAAATAAGTAATATCAATTTTATTTCTTAGCTTTTAAAGATTTCTCTGGTTAAAACTATAAAGACTTTTTTTTTTTTTTTTTTTTTTTTTTTTTTTTTTTTTTTTTTTTTTTCTTTCTGTACGAAACGCCAGTCGTATCGTCTCCTTTACCCATTTTTAAGTGCCCAAGAGACAAATGGAATAAAGACGTGCCAAAAGTATATCATCGGATATCTGCAATTTCCTCCACAAATGCTTGAATATTCCTATATGAAGAGCCACCTTTAACAGCAGCGTCCCTCGCCGAATCCCTCCACCTCACAGCATTCTTCCTCATCTCTTCTCCTTCCTCTCCTCCCATCACCATATCCAAACACCTCTTCAGCTCTCCACCTTCCAAAAGCCCATCTCCATTAACCCTGGCCCACACGCCGGACTTCCAAACACTCTCCACCATTTTCATGTTCGTCGGCTGGTCCGTCCATTGTGGAAAACCCACTATTGGAACGCCCACAGACAAACTCTCCAACGTCGAGTTCCATCCGCAATGCGACACAAAGCACCCGACTGAAGGGTGCGACAGAACCTCGACCTGGGAACACCATGACACTACCAACCCTAGTTTCCTTTCCTCCGCCGCTCTCACCTTCTTCCAGAACTCGGTATCAGTATCGGTTTCAACCCCATTCTCCGCCGCCCTGATGACCCACAAGAAGGGACGGTTGGTTTCCAACAACCCATTCAAAATCTCAGCCATCTGATGCTCTAGTAGCACCGAAATGCTACCGAAGGACACGTAGACTACTGAAGATGGCGATTTCGAATCCAACCATTCGACGTAACCCCTTGATTTCTCGAACAGGTCGCCGCCGAAGGAAGTATCCGACGTCTCCCTCGAATCCAAGAAAGCTGATGGGATCAATGGCCCCACCCCGATCATCTCCAGCTCGTCGACGGCTCTCATCACGTCCCCTTCCAACTCGTCGAACGTGTTCACAAACACTCTGGGGTTGATTCCTTCTCCAAGACTCGGAGGAGTTCTTCAAATGTAGAAAGGATGAAAGGGTAGTTGTAGGGAGGGAGGAGAAAGGAAGGCAGCTCTTTTATGGTGAGGAGTGGCAAGCCCGGTATTTCTATTGAAGAAGAAGGGTCTTTGCTGCTGCTGATGCACTTTATGAGATTATCGTATCCATGGAAGTAATGGTAGTAAAGGGACAAGAGCGCTGCGGGCTGTATCCAGAGGAGTACGGACGGTATGCCCATGATACGAGCCACGTCAGCAGCCCATGGGATGAGGGTGTAGACCACGCACGTGATGGGGCGGCCATCGTTGGCGAGGGCGCGGATGAGGTCGGGGACGGAACGCGAGCCGACCTCCTTAAACCGCTCTATGCAGTCGGAGAGGTCGTCGGTGGGATTGAGGCCGTCATCGTAACCGTCGGAGAAGGAGGCGTAGGATAGCCCGTCCAGAGGAGTGGATTTTAGCATGCGCCTGTGGGCGTAGACGCTGGTGGCGAAGGTGACGTGGGCGCCTGTACGGACGAGGCGCTTGGCGAATTGGAGGGCGGGGTTGATGTGGCCTTGGGATGGGAAGGTTAGGACAAGGAAGTGAGCCTCAGCCATTTTGGTGGTGTGGATGTGCCTCGTTGAGAGATGCTTCTTATAGCCCTGGAGGGGAGTCGTTTCTTACAGGTGTGGAGGGTTGGCGTCGAGGGGCACGCTGATTGCGTACTACCCCTGCCCGTCTCTAGCCACGAACGGGCGGTTTTGTGGGTGGGCCCACTGTAATGTATCCATTTATCCACGCCGTCCATCTCTCTTCTCAAATTATTTTAAGGTCTGTGCACAGAAATAAGACAGATCAAACACTCAAGTGGACCACACCAAATAATAAGCTTGGCTGTATTAAATGTACAAAATTGCATTACAACAGTCATATACGGTGTGGTCCACTTGCGTGTTGGATCTGCCTTTTGTTTTTCCATATACCTTAAAATGATCTGAAAGTAAGGATGGACGGCGTGGATAAACCGATGCATTAAAGTAGGCCCACCCACAGAACTGACCGTTGGTGGGTAGGGAAGGGCGGGGGCAGGACGTATTTTGCTTCCGTGGAGGGCGTGGTCTCTTAGGCGTGATGAAAGGCGTGGGAAGCGGACGAGGATTGCGTCCCACCCCGCTAGACCTATGGTCAAGCCCACCTTAATGTCTCTTCTAACCACGCCGCCCATCCCTTCTCATATTATTATAAGATATGTGCAAAACCGTGAGTAAGATCCAACGCTCAAGTGTACCACACCACAGATGACTCTAGCGCTTGCATTTAATGTTGCATTTAATACAACCCAAGCTTATTATTTGGTGTGGTACGCTTGAGAGTTAGATCTTCCTAATTTTTGTCTACATTCCTTAAAATGATATGAGAGAAAGGATGGACGGCGTGGATAAGGAGATATATCGGGGTGGGCCTGCCCACCGAACTGCCCGTCCATGGTTGGAGACTGGAGTGGGTAAGACGCAATCACCGTGGGGATTGCGCATTTACTAACTCAGTACGCAGCGTACCGAGTAAACTATGTGGACCCACCGTTGATATATATGAATCTATCCACAACGTCCATCCGTTTTTCCATTAAACAGCTAGATAATGACGTTGGTTGGCCGTCGAAACCTTCTTAAAGCCACGGTGATATTTATTTGCCATCGATGAGGTAATTTCACGTACAGATCAAGGGAAAACACAAAAATATCAGCTTCATCGAAAACTTTGCATGGCAAATTGTTTTATGCCTATTTAGCCTGTCACCTCCCGATCCCACGTTTGTTGCTGTCCAGTAGGCACACGTACCGAATGATCATCGAAGCTGTCCATGTTGTAGACTCTATGCGACGGTGGGCACCACAGAATATTCTAGTCACTGAAGTATAGTCAGCACATAATAGCTTATTTATGGAACAAACGACAACGTGTACGGGGCAAATCGTTTAATCATCAGCATGTATGCCCAACGGACAGTGACGCACCTGGATACGAGGGACTCGGATTGTGTAGTGTAAGATATAGCAAGCAAGAGTTGACGTGGGAAAGTTTTGTGAGCCCCACCATGATGTATGTGTTATATCCATACGGTATATCCATTTTGCTGGCTAATTTTAGGAGAACGGATTGGCTACTCCCCTTGCCACCGGCTAATGGCTAGTGGTGGGTGTTGTGTGGGCCCACCATGATGTATGTGTTTCATCCATGCCGTTCATCTATTTTTATAGATCATTTTATGGTATGAGACCAAAAATGAGGTATATATGAAGCTCAAGTGGACTACATTAAACAGTTTTGAATGAACGTCGACCATTAAAACTTTTCGGGGGCCATAAAAGTTTTGGATCAAGCTGATCTTTGTTTTTATCCTTCATCTAGGTCTGCATGACCTAATCAACAGATTGGATGTCAAATAAACAACACTGTGAGCCTTATGAGGATTTTAATGATGGATATTCAATCACTATTGTTTTCAAGTAGTGTGGTTCACCTGAGATTTATATCCCTCTAATTTTTAGGAGGAAAGCCTAAAATTATCTGTAAACATGGATAAACGGAATGGATGAAACATATACATCATGGTGGGGCCCATGAAGCACTGACCACAGCCACCAGGCCGGTGGCAAGGGGAGCAGCCAGGCCGTTTCCTAATTTTAGGGGGATGAGTAGGGGTGTACATCGAGTCGAGCTGGCCTCAGCTAGAAAAGGCTCGGCCACTGGATGACCTCAGCTCAAACTCGGCTCAGCTCGGCTCGATCCTCGAGCCTGACTGGCCATGCCAGCTCGGCGTGGTTCAATCAGTAGCTTGGCCGGGCCTGCTCGGGCCGAGTTTGAGCCAAGATCAAGCCGAGTTGGTCATTGAGGCATTTCCACAAACACCTGAACTGCAACTTTAAAATCCCACAGTTTTACAAATAGAAGCAATGATTTTATAGGTATTTTATCAAACACCTTTTAAGCAACATAAAAACCAAGAAAAATAAAGAGAAAAAGGTTATTTGTTTCATGTACATACCTTCCTTGCCACCAGCCACATTTCGTTGAGACGTGTTTTATCAAACAGTTGGTGAGCAACATCAATGCAAAGTAACCAAGTCACCGAACCGAGTTGGATTCGAGCCGGATTCGATCCGAGTCGAGTCGAGCTGGGGCCTCCTCGAACTCATTTTTGAGCTCAAAAAATTAGCTCCACTCGGCTTGAATTCAGCTTTGAACCGTGTTGAATCGAGCTTTTCAAGTCAAGTCAAGCGAGCTAACCAAGCTAGCTCGGTTCGTGTACACCCTAAAGATGAGTGAAAAAATAGGCAAATCCAATGATGAATGGATCACACCAAAGAGCGCAATGGGCCCACCTTGATATTTGTTTTTCATCCAACCTATTCATAAGATCACAACGACCTAGATGAAGGGAAAATATGTAAATACCAGGTTGATCCAAAACTTGTGTGGCCCAAAAGAGTTTTTAATGGTAAGCGATCTTTCAACAATCAGTCATTGCGAGTGCGAGGGATTTGAGTTAACGGGAGATTTTTATCAGAAAATAGTGGAATACATTAACATTATGTCAGTATAAATTGAAGCGATTTTACACGTGCGCGCGGCTGCCGATTAGGTGCGTCCCCACCTCAACCAAGACGGTGTGCCCTTACCGTACGGCCCACTTTGATGGATATATTCAATATCCAAGCCGTCCGTCCGTTTTTCTAGATCATTTTAGGGTATGAACCAAAAAGTAGAATAGATGCAAATCTTAGGTGAGCAATAAGACAGGCAGCAGCTGTCATTGACCATTAAAATTCCCTGTGGGCCACAACAGTTTTGGATCAAACTGATATTTGTTATTCCCTTTCTTCCATGTTTTTGTAACCTCATCAACGATGGCAACTAAATATTATAGTGGGCCTAGGAAGTTTTTAATGGCGAATGTCTGATCACCACTATTTTCCCTAGTACTCAAGATTTAGATGTGGTTAATTTTTGGGCTCCCACTCTAAATTTATCTAATAAAAGATAAATGATTGGCATGACGCGAATACATATATAAAAGTGATCCCCACGTTAAGAGCCATGCGATCTTGGGTGTACTATACTATAGGAAGCAACACTGATAATGGCACCCACACTTCAAGGTACCATGGATCAAGTGGCAGACTGAGCGAAGATACCTCGTTTCAACAAGGAAGTCTTGGTATCAAATCCCTTGTGCGGGTGGCTAACAGTGAAGTGTGAACTTACAGTAGGGGTGTACTGACAAGCTAATCTAAAAAATAATAAAATAATAAAATAAAATAAATTAAGTAAAATAAAAATAAAAATCCTAAGGACCCACCGTGATATTTATTCACCATCCAACGTGCTTATAAGGTCACTTAGACCTGGATGAAGAAACAACACAAATATCAGTATAATCAAAACTTTTGTGGCTCTAAAAAGTTTTCAACGGTGGACGTTCAATCCCCGCTGTGAAGTCCACTTGAATATTATATCTTCCTCATTTTTTGACCTCATGAAGCTCAAAATATCCGAAAAATGGACATCACGCTGTGTTCCACATAGCTCCTGCCTTTACCGAGCTGGTCCAGGGGGGCTGGACTATGTGAGGTCCACCATGATTTATGTATTTATCTACTTCGTACATCCATTTTTCCAGATAATTTTAGGGCTTGGTCCAAAAATGAAGTATATACAATGTTCAAATGGACCACAACACAGTAAACAGTTGAATTGAACTTCAAGAGTTGAAAATTTTCTTGGGGGCCACTGAAGTTTTGGATCAAGCTTATATTTATGTTTTCTGTTCATCCATGTCTTTATGATCTTATGAACAGGTTGGTGACAAATCAACTTCACTGTGGAGCCTAGCAAGGTTTCAACGGTGGAAACATTCAAGGTTGGCCCAACTGAGTTTACTCATGAGTACGGTAAATCCAAGATCCATTTGAATAGGACGTGGCTTCGGTGGATCCCGGTGCATGGATATGTGACTGTGGGCCTACCTTGACTTATGTGCTTTACATACATATCATCCATCCGTTTTGAAAGCTCATTTCAGACGTGATCCAAAAATTGAAGTAGGTCTAATTCTCAGGTGATTTACCCCCACATGAAACAAGGGAACAGTGGTGACGATATACCAACCATTATAAACTTCTCGGGAGCCGCATGAAAGTTTATTTGCCATCCAACCCGTTGATAAGGTCACAAACACCACTTTAGGGACCACACAAATATCAGCTTGATCCAAAACTTTTTTGGCCCATAACAAATTTTTAATGATAGATAACTATTGTTTCCTATGGTGTGGTTCACTTAAGATTTAAATCTGCTTTATTTTTAGCATTATACCTTAAAACGCTCCGTCAGAATGGATCTAGGGCTCATTTTAGGTGGACCAAAAAATCAAGCAGATCCAAATCTAAGATGGACAGGAAACAGTAGTGATTGAATGCCTACTGTTAAAAACTTCCCAGGGCCACAATAAAAGTATCCATAATGTTTATTTTCCATCTAACCCCTTGATAAGGTCAAACAGACTTGCATTACGAGAAAGTACTGATTCAAAACTTTTACTACCTGCAAAAAGTTTTTAATAATCATTCTCAATTTTTTTTTTATGTTGGTGTGGTTCATGCATTGAAGCATGCTGTTAAGGAAATGTAGAATTAGAGCTGTGCATTTGTGACCCGATCCGGCGGATCCGACCCGATCCGGCCCATTCCGAACAGAACCGACGGCCAAGATCAGGCCTGATTGGGTTGTGATTTCCAGATCCGATCCTTTTCGGGTCGGGTCCGGATAGACCTTTGTCCTGACCGACCCGACCCGGATACCCGAACCGAATGGACCCGACCCGACCCGAACCGAATGGCGGGCGGGTAGTATAAAATATCTTTTTTACTTTTTTTTTACCCTAACATTCCCAACCCTGATTTTTCTTACCGACTCTCCCTTTCCCCTCTTTTCTCTCAGCGTTTTCTCTACGATTCATTTCTCTTTCTCCAAGCTGTTCAATTCCTTCTCTTTCAGCATCATCATCAAGCTCTGATTCTGCAAGCAAAAGAAGAAGAAGAAGAATAATAAAAGAAGAGCTGCAATGACCCTCTCTCTTCCTCAGATTCAACAAGAAGAAGCGATGCCATATAAAGGTACAAAAAACCCCCAAAACCCTACCAATCGTTTCTTCTCTCTTCCTCGTCTTCTCATGGTTATATATATTTTTCTCTCCGTCAGATCAAACCCCTGAAACCCACTCAGATAATTATGATATTGTTTCAGATCAAGGTATAAAATCTCTCTCTCTCTCTCTCTCTCTCTCTCTCTCTCTCTCTCTCTCTCTCTCCTCTTTGGATGATTGGAATGATCTTAGATTTCAGGGTTTTCTGTTTCAGATCAAGCCCAAGAAACCCATTTGGAAGAAAGTGGTATAATTTCAGATCACCGTATAAAAGCCCCGCAAACTTGTTAGTCTCTATCTTTTACATTTTCCTTTGGGCTGCTTTTTTTTTTTTTTTTTGATCCGAACCTGGGCTGATCCGATCCGACTCGGTTTTCCTAACCGAGTGAGATTCGGATCGGTCCAGGGCAACATGGGTTAGGATCGGATTAGGTCGAAGGACCAGGACTCGGTCCCGGATCTGACTGAGTTTGGGTTAGGCCATGCAGAACTTGGACCTGGTTGAGTTGGGCCCAATCTGATTCGACTCGGTCCGATGCCCAGCTCTATGTAGAATCCCTAAATGAGGTCGTGTATTTTTATTATATCGACGCCCATTTCCTCAACTCCGATCAAGGCAAACCTAGATCTCAGCTGGACCCAAAGGAAACAATGATATTGAACCCTACAATTGAAAAACTCATGGGGGCCACTGGATTTTTGTTTTTTAGCCATCAAACCTGTTGATAAGATCACAAAGACCTGGATGAAGGGTCCACACAAATATCAGCTTGATCCAAAACTTTTGTGGCTCACAAGAAATGTTTAATTGGTAATCACCACTGCTTCATGTGGTGTGGTCCACCTGAGATTTGGGTTTGGAGAATTTTTGAGCTCATGCCCTAACATAAGCTGGTGAAACGGATGGATGGCATGGATATAATAAAAATAAATCCAGGTGGGCTCCACAGTCAGGGATCCAGGGATCACCCAAGCGGCATCTGACTTTGAAGGGCCAGCCTGTCCATAGGGTACGACACTCATTTTTTGGCCTCATTTCAAAAATCAGGCTGATTCAACGCTTGGGCCAGCCCACACGAATTGTACTAAAAACATCTAACTTCAGGTACTATGAATCATTTGGGTTTTGTAGTAGCATATTTTTAGGAAATACCTTCATCTTGATAAACCAACCCTCAGATGGGCCACCGCTTATGGAATTATACTTATAAGCCTGTAGATTCAGGTGTTATGGGTTACTAAAGTTTTGGAATGGCTTAAATTTTATTTTCTATATTTTTTTACACACCTTCACACTCACCCACTCCACATATGTACTTGAACCCATGACCTCAATGTTAAAACGAATGAGGTGTATCACTAAGCCGTGAGAAGGAACCATCTGGGAAAACTTCTTTATTTGCAAGGATGAATGAATTGGATGAAATATAGACACCAAAGCGACCCTACAAAAAACTAGTAGTAGCGTTCAAGCTAAACTGATTCCTACGGTGTAGTCTACCCAAGTTTAGGACGGTCCGTGCTTCTTAAAAACTCGTAGTGGACCCACATGAAGGGTAAGGTCTCGTGAAAGTTCCATGTGGTAAGTGTTTATATCTGAGCTACCACAGTCAAATCTAATAAATGGGACACCGCCATATGTCGTCACCCTCATCCACGATATTAGAAAAGATACTCATAGATCGGCATAAGAAGCCAGTAAGATAGTAAGAATCGAGGGGACATGATCTTCACCAGAGACACATGTTAGGCGAAGAGTCTTACAATACTTGGAGACATACATGACCGAAACCTTAAAAGCCATTATTCTTCCGGCAACAAGTCGCAAAAGGATACAGGCTACATGCACAAAGATTCTAAAAAGCACATGCAAACCAATGTAACACCAAAGCAATGGTGTACACTGACATACAGCTAGATATGATTGGTCATGCGCATCCGGAAACTCGTTGGCAGTGCAATGAGAAAGGAAATCCATCGATAAATAGAAATATAAACATATACTGGTTAGTTGGCCTCATCCTTAATTAGATTCATAGTAGGCCAAAGCCGCTAATTAATTAACTAATTAGTTCAGTACGAGAAGGATACCATATGCAAAGCCACTACCTAGCAAAGTCAATAAAAGCAACAAAGAATGAAGAACTTGAGGCCACCCTTGCCATTCCAATTAATTAAATACATATTTTATAAACTTTGCTAGTTTAAACTCTCCATTCCAACATAACGCTGTAGCAAGTCTAGATCGATTAGCGTAGCTGTAGTTTAGTTTCATTCACTTTTGTCTATCACATCTGTCATATCCTAAAAATTTCTCGCACGAGTACGTACATGAGTGCTCATTCACATAGGTATTTTAACAATTAGTTATTATTATTATTATAATAATTATTATTATTATTATTATTATTATTATAGAAAAGATGTATAAATGAATGCATGTACATACCCTTATACTCACATATACACTATAACGAACTCTGAACCTTCTTATATCTTAATATACATGATCGTCCTGTTATTATACTTATTTTTTTCACCTATTTATCAATTATGTAGGTTTATGTGTCAGTGATTCGTTTGAACCCTTGGAAGTTGAAAATCAAAGATACATGAACATGTGAAGTATCAAGGGACTGAAGGAACAGGTACATTGAAGTGCCTTGGTGACCCTAACTTTAGACCCAAAACAACCTAAACTTTAAATGATCACAAACTTTTAAGTAAACCTTCATTTGATCATTTCATAGCCTTAAGAGCCTTAATTGCTCATTATAATATTGGCTAAAAGAGGTGTATAGCTATTGTAAAATACAAAGTCCAAACGACAGTTTTGGAGGGATTCTCGATCGATCGAAGGTACCTAGAAACATTCAGTAACAACTGACCTATATTCCAGAGTTTCTCAATAGTATCGAAGGGCCTTCGATTCTATCAAAGGGGAGTTCGATCGATCGAAGACATTGATCGATCGATAGAGCCATTTTTCTACCCATTTTTTTACCATTACAACTTGATTCATTTATATAGGGTATTCGATATTTTGGCATTTGAATGGAGTTTTGGTACAATTAGAGGTTAGGTGATTGTCTACTCATATCTTTTTGGCGAGACTTGATCTTTCTTCCCCTTTTTATCAGTATTTCACAAAGAGTTAGTTCTAATAAATATACCAATAGAAATAAGGCATGAAACTACTCTCTAAGTCATAAATTTACCAATTACAAGGAACATACTAACAAGAGTTAAGGGATGCATATAATCATTATAAACATGGAGCATGTTGATTATGGTCATTCAAATATACATCAAATAAAAATAAGAATAACCGATGATAGTCTAAGCATATATATATATATATATATATATATATATATATATATATATATATATATATATATATATATATATATATATATATATAAAAGTTTAGCATATTTAAAACTTAAACTATCAAGGAAAATGAGGCTTAATCCTCAAATTTATCAATTATGCTCAATATGAGGCTTAATCCTCTGATTTAGCTGTTCAGCTCAACGAGACCTTCTACGATCAGCTTCTTAAGGTGATACGATCTCATAAATCTTCAGGGAGGGATATTGTAGTGTAGGCCATTAAGACACGTAATTAACTAAGGTTTCAACACTATAGGAGTCTTTTGAAGTGAATTCAGACTCCTTCGTATCATCCCATGTTGCCGCTATTACCTTGCCTTTAAATCTTGTTTTGTAAAGGCAATCAGGGGCAAGATATTCATAACCCTCGTAGTTGTAACAACGGACAAGTTTAAGTGGTTTGACAAATTTACCTTTATATTTCTCGACCACTTTATCCTTCTTATCACAACTACTCTTCCATCTAGTAAACTTGAGGAATTAATTTCTTGAATATTTAGATAATTCCTCATCCTCAACACCACTATTACTATTTGATTTTTATTTTTATTTTTGTTTATGTGAATACCTATGAGTTGTTTTGAAGATGGCTAATTTCTTTTCTTTAGAGGAGGTCTTAAAGTATAGTTCAAATATTTGTAGGGAACCTAAAATTTTTTCTACTTTCATCTCATCTATATTCATACACTCTTCTATAGATATTACATTGAGAGAGAACATATCCAGTAGGGATCTAAGTATTTTCCTACATATACGCCCTTTAGGTATTCTTTCTCCCAAGCCCCACATGGAGATATAAATATTGTTTAACTTTGAATGAAACTTCATGAAGGTTTCAGATTCTTTCGTTTTAATATTTTCAAAATGGGTCATCAAGAGATGAAGCTTCGACCTCTTTACTATGTTAGTTCACTCCGTGAGATTTTTAATAAGTCCCACACTTCCTTCTAGTTTCTCATGTATGAATGCATTTAAATTCATCAGGAGAAACTGCATAGTAAATAACATTGAGAGTTTTGGCATCATAGGTATATCGTGCTCTCTCATCAACACTCCATTTGGATTTATCTTTGAGAGTGTTAATGGCTTTGCCATCAATCATGACTTATTTAATAGGCATTGTCCATCCTTGTTCAACAATTTCTCAAACTATAGACTCAATGGATCTTAGAAATACCCCCATACAAGACTTCCAATTGACGTAGTTAGACCCGTAAAAATATGGTGGTTGCGTAACGGCATACCTCTCTTGGGTAGACGATATTATTAAACTCATTTGATCAACTCAAGGCAGTTAAGTCCTTCAAGAGTTACCCTCTCTGATGCCAATTAAAAATTCACCTATGGTGTAATGGGTTTACCCTGGTCGCGCATACGAAAGCTTTGGTAGAACTAAGAAATGAAGGCTATGTCATAGAGGAGGGTGATTAGGACCTCTTTAAAAATATTCAATTTAAAAACTTAATTGTCTGACTTAAATTAATTAAAAATTAAACTAAGCAATGCAATTTAACTCTAAGGCTTTTAAGCCATTAAAGGGTCCAATCACAAAACTACAAATGATTTACAAGTTAAGCAACTAGTCTATAACATTATAGTGTACATGAGTGTGTGGGATGTACTACCTATCAATACCTAGCATTCATCTAATCATGTATACATATAATTAAATATTCAATTACATAAACATAATTAAACAAATGTGCAAATGACAATCCCAAGTACAAGCATGTATAGTGGTTTGACCACTTGCCTAATCCACTCTCGACAGACGCACTCAATCTACGAGTGTACCAGATTTCACTATCGGAGGTTTTAAATCAGGTTAACCTCCAACGTTTATAGGCCTACACAAGGACTCTAAGATTTAAGCCCTACATAAGAGTCAAAGTCATACACAAGAACCTAAGCTTAAGCCCTATACAAAAGCTAAGATCCTACACAAGAACCTGGTACTTACACTCCCACCGAAGGCTCCCATAAGAGCACTTCAAAAAAAAAAAAACAGGGCAACGCCGATTGCTAAAAACCGTCAGCAATGACCTTTCCTGACGGTTAGAAGCCATCGGGAAAAGGAGCGTCGGTGTTGCTTGCCGACGCATTTAAACCGTCGGTGTTTTCAACGATGTTTTTGACGGTTTTAGCCATCGGCATTTCCAAAATTCAAGTTCGATGGCCATTTGTCGGCGATTTTAGCCGTTGGCGTTTCTCATAAATTAATAATAATAATAATAATTATTATTATTAATTGCTTAATCTAAACACACATCCAAAACTAGATATACCCATTTCTCGAAAGCCCTAAACTAACCACCTATTTGGAGAAGTCTACACAAGAAAAGGAAGAAATCAAAATCAAATATATCATCCAAATTGCAAAGAAAAAAATGTGTACTTCCATAAAACGTTAATTTCAAGGTAAAGATGGAGGCGTTACAGGGTAAACAAATTTTGGCACGAGAATACCGAAGTTTCTTTCTCCATTTTACAGACATCACCTATCTATTCATATGTAATGCGCCCATATCATAGTCCGTACCGTTCCGTAGGCTTCCGTGGTCCTCTCGGTCGAATTCTGGCAACCCTCGACCTGTATCCAACGTTTGCGCACGATCCTAAGCTGAGTCCTGCATATCGGAGTTGACTTGACTCGAAACTTGTACCCTAGCGACCGCGCCGTCGCCGCGGTTCCAACGCCGCGACTCACACATCGATCCGATACCCAGGCTAGAAGACGTGGGCCCGTGTTCATTTCAAGGAAAACGCCGCACGTGCGAATTCTGAGAGAATCTCTGCGAGCTATCCCATCAATCAATCAATCAAGTCAAGTCAAGTACATACCATACCACAAGTACACGCAAGCCATCCCTTTCCAATTTCCAAAGTCAACTCTCTCTCTCTCTCTCTCTCTCTCTCTCTCTCTCTCTCTCTCCACCCATCCCTTTCTTATAACTCCATCACTCCACTTATCACCCATCACCCATCACTCCATTTTTTTTTCATTCCATCACTTCCCTCTCTCTCTCTCATTCTCTCTCTTCACTCCCAAGCAACAAAAAAAAAAATCTAACGTCCAAGCCTTCCAAGAGCAACCCAAGTGTGGCCCACTTCTCTACCACCCAATCTCTCATCCCCACCATCAAAACTTCATCATCTTCCATCAAGGTCAAAGCTAAGGAGCCTAGGAGTCTAAGGAACTAAAGGAGAAGGCCAATAGGTGGGTGATCCACCGTTGATTTTAAATCTTAGGGCCTACTTGATGTGGGACCCACATGATGTATGCATTGTATAAGAGAGGGCCCAAAAGTGGCGGGGTCCCTCCCCTTCACGTTTTTCTCTCTCCCTTACAAATGTCTGTGTGTGTGTGTGTGTGTGTGTGGCCCACCATGAAGTATGTATTTTTATCCATGTCGTCCACCGAGTGGCCCACATGGCAGTCTGTTTGGACGGGCCCGAATGAAGGAAAACACAAATATTAGCTTGATCCAAAAGTGTGGCCCACTTGACGTGGGGCCACCGTGTTACGTAGGGCCATCCAAACCGTCCATTCATGTGGGGCCTACCAAGTTGGGAGGTGCCCCTTTTCATCCAGGCCGTCCAGCGTCCCCGGACGTTGAACGCTGCCACTTGCAATATTTCACACACACACACACGTATGTGTGTGTGTGTGTGTGTATATATATATATATATATATATATATATATATATATATATATATATAATACATATGGTATATATAATATTCTATGGTGGGCCCACCTTTATTGTGTAAACCAGCACCATCCAGATGGGTCTGGACGGTGGGTCTAGGCAGTCTCTGCCATTGTAGTATATATACATATATATATATATATATATATATATATAGGAAAAAGGTACAATGCGCTTGAGCTGATTATAACGTCCCATGAGGTCGAGATGTGTGGGCCCCACCATGATGCGTTTCGAACATCAACACCGTGCATTTGATGCGTCCCCTTTAAATTATGGGATATCCCAAAAATCAGCTGTATACAGAACTCAGGTGGGCCATACCATCTAAAATCATATGAAGACATGCCAAAAACATATAAAAGCACTTGGTGGGGCCCACCTGAGTTTTGAATGCTGTTGAAACTTGGTCTAAACCCTCATCCAAGTGGGACACACATAATGGATGGGCTGGATTTGCAAACCACATCTCGGTGGGCCCACAAAAATGATTATGAATGTTTTAATGGTGCACGACTCCTCTCAATTTCTGTATGTGGTGTGGCCCACACAAGTCACGAATTGACTTGATTTTTGAGACCTAGGCCCACAATGGAATGGTGCATCTGACCGATGGGGTAGATGTTCGAAACGCATCACGGTGGGGCCAACACAGCTTGACCTCATGGGACATTAAAATCAGCTCAAGCGCATTGTACCTTTTCCCATATATGTAATATTTAATATTATAATATATATATATATATATATATATATTATATTATAGGTGGGCCACTACATGGACCACACCATGATGTATGGTTATATCTGCACCGTCCAGACTGGACGGTGCAGTAGATCTATTATCCAGATAGTTTGATGCACCATGATGCATGTATTGTATCCCTGCCGTCTAACTGTTATGGATGTGGGGACCATTGTAATGTATGGGTCTTAGCCACACCGTCCAGATGGCTGGACGGTGGGCCCTACACCCTGATGTATGGGATACATCTAGATCGTCCATTCCTTTGGCTAGCTTGCCTCAAAGCTTGAGGCTGGAAATAAGATAGATCCAGTTATCAGGTGGACCACACCACAGAAAACAGTGGATTGAACGCCCACCATTAAAACCTCTTTTGGGTTTACAGAAGTTTTGAACCAATATGATATTTGTTTTTCCTCTAAATTCAGGTCCTTGTGATCTTATGAACAAACTGGATGGAAATAAATACTATGGTGAGGTCCACTGAAAATTTAACTGTGGAAATCATTATGATCACCATTGCCAATTATGGTATGGTCCAGATGATCCTTTGTATATGATTCTTTTTTTTTTTTTTTTTTATAATGCTCTAATATAATCTCTAACAATAAAATGAATTGTGTTGATCGACCTATTTGATCGGCCCATTTGATTTGGCCCATTCGACTTGGCCCACTTTATTCGGCCCATTTGATTCAGCCCGATGTGATATATATATTGGCCCATGAGTGAGGCCCAATGTGATGTGTTTATGCCCTATAAGCGAGGCCCATGATGATGTGTATTAGGCCCTTGTATGAGGCTGTGGGCCCATTATACGATTGGCTCTATGAGCGTCATTCCTTGGGAGCAATGTTGGATAAAGGTCCACATTGATGGGCAATGATGGTTGGACGTCTACATTGTGACCTTCCCTTAGGCCTTATTAGGCTCATTCTCATCATTCTCTAGTAGGTTAACCCAAACGCTTGGGCCCCATTGATTTTAATTGATTCATCATCGGTCGTCCATCTATGGACCCCGCCTTATGTCAAGGCTGATTATCGATACCGATTATCAGTGTCGATTGCCGATACCGGCTACCGTTGCCGATTATGAGTTTGTGATGGCATAGCATCATAATACATGCCCATACGCATCATCTGTATGTTTGTTATGAGATGTGATTGGCCATTGCATATGCCATAGTGTAGGTGGTTTATGAGACTCTCTGATAGGTGGAGTTATCCCACATGAGCGCATGGTATGCACAAGATTGATGCATAATTGGACTGCGTGACTCATGCACTTTGCATTTGTGTGATTGTGATTACTGTATGCCCTAGCGACATCAGGGCCATAGCCTCCACAGACACATCCTGAATGATCGGATTGGATACCAAAAATACTGTTTCCAGCATCGGGGCACCCTAGATATCCCTGGGTGAAAATCGCTAAACCCGATGGTACTAGAGGATAACTCCAATGTCGAGACCGAGTGGATACATGAGCGCATGAGGACCGTATACCAGTAGGTCGCGTTTTCCACTGTGTCGTGGTTGGTTGGAAAGAGGTGTGACTTTACCCGCCTGAGTGAGGGGGCAATTTTTAGGTTGAGTTTGACCAGCTTGAGGAATAAGTCCGCTATCGACGAGCCGAGCCCTATATTGGCAGACGGATAGTGAGGTCTCTTCTACTCACCCAGTTGTGCGCTCGGATAGGGGAGGCAAGCTGGCTTAAAGTGTACTAGACTCCAGTGATTATCTAGAGTGAGAACTATATTGATATTTGATGCTCTAGCAATGAGCTGCATTGACATATGGATTCAGATGAGGACTGGTGTGCTTGAGTTACATCTTGCATCGCATGGCCTTAGTATGGCTAACATCATTCACTCCTTGCATCGCATGGTCTTGATATGGCCGATAGCACTCATGCCTTGCATCGCATAGCTTTGGTACGACTGATGACATTCATGGACTTACCAGCATTTTCGCATTACTCTGATATTGCAAACTTGCATTTCTACCATATGCACACACTTTCACCACCCTCTAAGCTTTCTATAAGCTTATGCACGACCGTTGCATGCAGGTGATGCTAGGCAGTAGCAGTTCAGGAGCAGGAGCGTGCTGCAGAGCTTCCAGAGTTTTGACTTTATTGTCTTGTATTTCCCTTCATACGCATTGTACCTTAAAGTTTTTTATCATAGTGGATTTTGTGATGGTGTTCTTGTGGTTATTGTTCGTGGGTTATGCTTATGGTTATGCTTATTACGAATCAAATTGATGTTGAAAATCCTCCTTGTAGGATCCCAGGATTGGAACATGGTAAATGGGTGCCGGGAGTCGAGAATGGGGTTATACGGAGGCTGTCGGTGTCGGATTCGGCGGTCAAAAATTTTGTAGGCCCGGTTTCCGAGGCGTGACATCATATATTGGGCAATATTATATGTGCATTCGCCCAAAACAGACAAATCTAATCGACATTCAAATCATGTTTATGAGAGCAATGCATTTTTAAAAATTGTCTTGTTTATGAGAGCAATGCATTTACTAAAACACTTCACTAATTGAACAATCAAAGATTGTTTTTTAAGAGTATTATGATTAGAGGAATCCTCAGGGTTAGTGTCTTGAATGGGTTTTGATGCTTCCATTCCTTTTTTCTTAGTATCTTCCACATTTCCTTCAGCCTGTGCAACTCCATTGGTATCTTCCACATTTCCTTCAGCCTACAGCGGGCATTATTCAGTACTCTCAATTAGGATACCCAAGACCACCAGGATGTGCTAGTAGAAAAGCACAGTTAAAACAATAATATTCGCATCTCAACTATGTTTTCTGGTGGAATATGCTAGATCGCTCAGCACAAGTAGCATTTCCCATGCTACTTTAAAATCCCAAGATCATTATACGGGCCTGGGAAGAAGCCAACCATGATTTGAAGGTGCATACAAACGCTACCTTTCTTGTGATATGGTCCACTTGACAATTGGATCTAGTTCACTTTTAGCATAATGCCCTAGAATGATCTAGAAATACAGATGGACAAAGTGGATACAGAATAAATACATCAAGGTGGGCCAGAGTTGCAAATGTTGCAAATGTTGTATTTGTTTTAAACTCTTGGATAATCTGTGTCATATGCAATGGATATACCTATCCCATGATTCTCATTTTGCATACGATAATTCACATCACCCAAAATTTTGGTTTTGAATACCCAAATGCATTCTTTTTGTACGCTTTGTAAATGAACTTTCAAGTACTAACCCAAAGTAAAAGACAAGATGTAACACCCCAAACTTTTTAATTCCGAGTATTGAAAGTTCTCGAGTGTTACCATAAGGCGTAACCTAGTATGTACATATGTACGATACAAATTCAATTATCCTAACCTTACATCTATTCCCTGACACGAATCTAACCGTTGGGAATGATCTTCATTTGTAGATCCAGCAATCTGACCATTGATTTTGAGACAAGACCATCTATCATGTGATTTGACGTGTGTACCTCCCCTTAAATGAATTGGCGAATAAATCCTTATCCATAATGATTTAGATATAATTAGTTATTTTATAAGAATTGTTTGGAAAGGTGCATATAACCATGTAGAACCATTAGATTTCACAAAACTCTTAAATCAGCAATAATTACGAAAATACCACTAACCTAGACTCCTGAATTCTAAATCACATGGTTTCCATTATCCGTTTAATGTGACATCTTATACCATGCCTATGTATCATAAATTAACTACACACGTCAAATTTTAACCCTTAGATCATTGTAAAAGTGACCCAATCGACATATTAGCCCCTTAATTGTTAATTTTGATGTCTACCGAGTGAAGAAACCTCGTGGGTAGTCGTAGTTGGATATTTCCTTTCATACGAACGACTTGGATTGCCCATCATATGGATCAAGTGTGAAATATGAAGACCCCACTTTGGTAGGCCTTTCCTTAGGCGCAAAGTTATCCTTTCGAGGCTTATCAACTCCCTATAAATCTAGATCTTCAATCTAGCTACTTCCTGTCGTCCATCAAAACTCAAACTTGGACCATACATTGGCCTCACATGACTACGACATCATACAAAATTTAGACCCCGATCTATGATCCTACACCGTTGAACGCTGAAACCAACTCCTTCCTTTTATACAAAAGGTGAAATTTCAGATCTAGGCCTTTCCCACCATCGATCAACCACCAAAATTTGTCCATTTGTCTTCCTATCTTGGCTACACATTTCCTCCAAGATTGGTCCTTGATCATTAAGCGTGGGCCGCTAATTGAAATTAAATTTGTTTCAATGTCGCTAGGAGAATTTCAAGATAAACTTATGTAGGGCTCAGATATACTTCATATTTGGGCTCATGGGCCAACATGACCTGACTAGACTGATGAGTGAAATGGATTCCCCAAAAATCCATCATAGTGGGCCCCACTGATTTCGTACAAGACAACCAAAGGTGTAACTTCTGCATGCCAAAGCACAAGGATTGTATTACGTAAGTAGCTTCTTAGGGAAATTACACCCATATGTTATTGCATCGTGTGGCGCACCCAAAACTCGGATCCACCCCATATTTTGGCCCCTTGCCTAACATCACCCTACAAAACCGATAGAGTAGATTTCCAAAAACCGATCAGAGTGAACCCTGCCTATTATGTACAACCAAACTAATGTTAAACAAATCCCGCATGTTATAACAGCATCCAAGATATGCGTGCTTGCGAGGAATTTATGTAAATCCTTACGGTAAATATCACCCACAGTTTCACAACATGTGGCCCACTTAGGACTTAGATCGGGCCCATATTTGAGACCATAATCAAAGTTAACCTTGCAAATGTGATGAACGATAATAGCGCCAACTAGACTCGAGCACCCGGGAAAACTCCTCCAAGAACGATCAGACTCGACTCTTCTATCAAATCCAAACCGTCCAGACAGTGGCACTTGCAGATCCGATCCAAACATGGAAGTCCATATGAAATAGAGAAATTACGCATGTTGGGTCACCGAGTTTTCTGGTAGACCCGGTTGCGACGACGCATGGAAGCCAGCATCCCGATGGAGAAAGGATGCTCCACGTTGAAAGAATTTCATTCCAATACAATCCGGGCCGTTCAACCCATGCCTAAGGGAGAACCAATTCTTAAAAGAAAAGAAAGAGAACCAAAATTTCAGTGTCCGCCTGTTCCTCTCGCAAGACAGAATCGACACTACCCATGTTACGCCTCACTTTAACATTACACAAGAAATGCCGCTCGCCTTACGTACTCCTCTAAACCTAACGCAGGAATCCTCCAAAGACATAGGTGTCACGCCCCAAACTCAAGAATAGGACTCACAAAATTTCGTTCGCCGAATCCGATGTCGACAGCCTTCATAGTACCCCATTCTCGGCTCCCAGCTCCCATGCATAAAAAGGCATAACCACAAGTGTACCCAAGTCACGAAACATCATCACCACATATCCACTAATATAATTTTTGAGTACAGTGCTGAAAGGGAAATACATGATAGAACAAAACTCTAAAAGATCGGGCACATGCTCCTACCTTAATGCTGCTACGATCTACCATAACCTGCATGTAAAGAACGTACATAAACTTACTATGAAGCTTAAAGAGTGTGTGCGTGTGTGCGCAATGCATGTGTCAAGCATACAAATGTTAGAGTAAACAGAAAGATGGAGGCCTAACTGGCAAGTCCATAAATACAATCAGCCTATCAGAGTAAACGGAAAGATGGAGGCCTAACTGGCAAGTCCATAAATACAATCAGTCTTATCCAGGCTACGTGATGCAAAAGGAATGACAAAGTTGGTGTGTGTAGTCGGGATAATAGTATGTGGGATCGCAAGTCGTGGGGTTCATCACAAGGGATTTCTATACAAACCAGTACCATACCTGATTTGAATAGCTAGACTCAATGTGATAAACTCTGATCTTAGGTTAGTCACGTACCTAACTGAAATCATGGCCATTGCAAAGGTGAACATAATGATTTAGTTGCACACCACCAACTCGAGTGGATAGTGAATGAATGAATGTGAATGAATGAATGCATGAGTCAAATGTTGAACATGCAAGTCCTACTCAATAAGTCCACGTTTTAGTACATTTATCATCACTAGAATCATCAGGGTCTAGAACACTGACACTAGCCTGCCGCCCCATCTCACGCATGACACAGCGAGTGGAAGAGACCTCACTATCCGCCTCGTCAGTGGTATGTCAATCTCCACTCGGCTCGCCAATAGCGGACCCATTTCATGAGCTGGTCAGACTCAACCTAGCATATAGCCCCCCTTCACCCGAGCGGGTAAGGTCACACCCCCTTCCAGCCGATCACGACACATTGGGAGATGCGGCCTACTGGTATTCGGCACTCGGGCGCTCATGTTATTCACTCGGTCTTGACGTTGGAGTATCTTGTTGGCCCACGGGGTTTAAGGACTTTCACATAGGGACATCCTATGTGCCCTGTAAACGTAACCAGATTGTCAATGTCCATACTCAAGCTGCCAACCACGATAATCCTATTGTGGGCACAACCCTGATGTCACTAGGGTGTGAATGCAAATGCATCATGCAATACGTGAATGCATGAGACCATCATCTGAATCATGAATCTATGTCATGCAAGTCGTGCATACATGCAAGGCAGCCTCATCTCTTATGGGTCCCCTGAAAATGCCCAAAGTTGTAAAGTCGTTAATGCGGCCTTGCCACGCATAAGCAATCCAAACAAACCATGGATTAGCCATCATCCAAGTCATGTACACATGATGCGAATGAGATATGATAGCATACGATCATAACCACTGTGTGACTGTTAAAGCTGGGCAATCCTGATCCGATCCGGTGGATCTGGCCCGATCCGACCAGATCCGACCCAATTTGAACCGATCCGAAAGCCTCGATTGGTGCAGATCGAGTAGGACAGTCCAGATCCAAAAGCATTTCGGGTTGAGTACGGATCCATACCTACTTGGACCGATCCGATTGGATCCGATTCGATCCGATCCGACCTGATTCGGAGATGTATGTGTTTCATCAATTCCACTCATCCATTTTATAGATCATTTTAGGGCTTTATACAAAAAAATGATAGGGATATAAATCTCAGGTGGACCGCACCACATGAAAACAATAATGATTAGATATCCACCATTATAATCCTCCTAAGGCCCACTGTACTATTTATTTGACATCTAATCTGTTGATTAAGTCATAAGCACCCAGATGAAGGGAAAAAATAAATATTAGCTTGATCAAAAACTTTTATGGCCTCCAAAACATTTTTAATGGTCAACGTATTTCAACACTATTTCTTATAATGTGGTCCAGTTGAGATTTCGATATACCTTTTTTTTTTCTCATAACATAAAATGATCTATAAAAGTAGATGGAGGACATGGATGAAACACATACATCATGATGGGGCCCACAGAGCACCGACCACCCCCCATTGGCTGGTGGCAAGGGGAGTAGCCAATCCGTTTCCAGTACAGGTACTGGCGTCTGACGCTCCTCGAGCTCCGAGTTGTACAAATGGTTCAAAGGATATCAAAGTTATATGGGCCCCACAGTGATATATTTATTATATCTACACCGTTCATATATTTTTAGAGATCATTATAGAGCATTATCCAAAAAATGAATAATATCCAAAGATCATCTGGACCACACCACAAATAGCAGCAGAGAATGATTTTCACCATTAAACAATTCGTGTGGTCCACTTAATAGTTAGATCTGTCTTATTTTTCATCTCAAGCCTTAAGACAAGCTCGCCAAATGGATGGACGGTTTGGATATAACACATACCCCATGATCAAACCCATAGAACTCGCTAACGTCAATATAGAAGTCGATCTGTGCAAGTTGTGCTTGCATGAAAAGCAAGTTACTACATTTCATGCAGTGCATGTCAAAACTCAAAAGTTCAATAAAAACGTGTATATGGTAGACTGAATGTTCTTTCAGAGCCATGTGGGGCCCACCTTGATGTATATATTTTATCTAAACCGTTCATCCATTTTGACATATTATTTTAGGCCTTGAGCACAAAAAGGTGGTATATTAAAGGCTGAAGTGGACCACACCACATGAAACAATTGGATTAAATTCATACGATTTGAATCGTACCCAACCCGATCCGACTCGGTTTCCCTGACCGAGTCGGGCTCGGTTCGGGTCAAGCTAACCATGCATCAGATCGGTCTGAGTCAGGTGACCCGGATTCGGTCTCAGATCAAATCGAGTTCGGGTCAAGCTATTGGGATTTTGGATCAGATCGAGTTGGACCTAATCCGATCCGATCCGGACCGATGCCCAGCTCTAGTGACTGTGTAATATCATATCAAGCATAAAACAAGGCTAAATCAATATAAAGCAATGTTAACTTGAATGTAAAAGCAATGCTACATCTAACATAAAATAATGTCGCATCAACATAAAGAAAGCATCATGTCAACATAAAGGAAATGTTATAGCAATCATGAGCGTAAACATCGCGTAAATCACTAAGGTAATACTACACAAAATATAAAGGAAGTATTATACCAACACACATGTAAAATATCTCACCACATGGAAATTCATCATTCATAATGGGTAGAACCTACTTGAAAACCAAGTTTAACGAGGCCCATAGGGCTATACTTAAGTGGTCTTTCAAGCTAATGGGCCCACTTAGCAAGCTCGTACTTAAGAGGCCAAAACATACAGCTATCGTCATCCAAATGGGGTAATAAATTGTAGGATCCACAAACAATCATGGTAGACTCGAAATGGTCATCAAAGTGGGCCCTACAACTACCATAAGCAAGGCCCAAGAGGGCAGCCTGCAACCAATCAAACATAGGCCTATGATGGGTTCAATACATGCAATGTGTGGAACCCAAATGGTAGTTCAATGGTGGAAACACGACACGAACCACAAGGTTGGCCCATGGTACGACCATTACATATAAATCCAAGCAGGCCTAATGGCCAGCCACGACATGAACAACAAGGCAACCCATGGTGTGAGCATCATTTATTCACTAAAGGGGACCCACAATTAAGTTACATTGCAAATAAAATCACTATGGGCTCCACAAATCTAATATGGATATGACTAGGTGGGATCCACTCAAATCTATCCCTAATGGGCTTAAGCGGACTCAAACACAAACGAAGTGTGGGACACTCCTAGCATGAGTCCCTTGATAGAATGGGGTGGCTATATCACATACATCAAGGCGGACCTCATGACGCAGGTACAACCATGCATCCAGATAGGCCCCACGATAGGGTGGCATATACATATCAAGTTAGGCTATAAGTGATCGCCATACATACGTAAGGTAGGACCAAGGCGTGGCCATAATACATACCAGAAGATGGGCCTGCAGTGTGGGCCTAATACATGAATCGAGGTAGGCCCTAGAAAGGATTGAACGATGCTCATCATCATACCTATTTCTATATGAAGGGTGGCCCACAACTCTGCCCCCAATATGGGCTCACAGCCCGAAAATAATATGGTAAAATAAATGGATGGGCCGCAAGGCTATATTAAACATGCATCTTGGAGGACCCTACAACGTAGCCCACACTCGTGGGCCCCAAAAGTATCAGTGGGCCCAAGGGAAGGCGGTGAGAGTGGGCGTCCATACCCCACTAGTTACACATGGTACGATCCACCTAAATGTACGATTGACACTATTTTTGGGCCAGTGGTCTAACACAAGTTGCTAAAAATTATTGACGGCATGCATGTACAATAATTAGGGCTGTACACGAACCGGGCTAGCCCGGTTAACTCGCTTAACTTGACCCGAAAAAGCTCGACTCGGCCCGACTCGAGCCATTTTCTTCAGCCCGAAACTGAGTTCGGGCCGAGTTCGGATAGGTCC
This sequence comes from Magnolia officinalis, assembly GCA_021015155.1. Taxonomy (NCBI): domain Eukaryota; kingdom Viridiplantae; phylum Streptophyta; class Magnoliopsida; order Magnoliales; family Magnoliaceae; genus Magnolia; species Magnolia officinalis. The sequence continues at coordinate 15,757,230 of JAJHSJ010000003.1, forward strand.
TAGTTCGGCCTGACTCGGTCCGAAACCCAACTCGGCCCGACCCATTACACCGCTCCATCACCGCCTACAGATTGAGTTTCAAGTCACAGAGTTGTCTCAGCTAATGATGATGGTTGCATCTCCCACAGTGGAGGCTACTGCGACGGAAGCCACAGTGGAGGATTAAAGAGTTGTATAGGTCGTAGGTATGTGTGATTATCTTTGTTGTGTTTGGGTTTTTGCTTTTTTAGGTTTTAATCTCTGATCATCTAAGAGACGAATGGGAGGGAAAATAGCTACAAAGAGTAGTGCCCATTTATAGTGTGTGGTTTTTGGAGGCAGATCTGTATGTGTGTGTGTGGTGGTGGTGGTGGTGTAGTGGGATCTTTGAAAAATGTTCAGATCCTGACTTTAGTGTTTTTGCGGGTTTCTTGTAAATGACTGTTGATTCAAGTTACTAGGTTTCTTTTTTCTTTTCTTCTTTTAATGCATGTGTTTGGATTCATAGAATATGCTTTTTTCCTAGGAGATGCTATTTTAAGATAACTGTTGAAAAGGAAATGACGTTTTTCATATATGTTTGATTTTCTTTCATGGAATAAATCCTTTGTTTGGCAAACAAAAATTTTACTTGGTAGGTCCATCAAGGCATTGGGCTAGGAGAGTGCAAGATCAAGGTCAGTTAGGAGTTGCTATCCATGAATGCAGAATGTCGATAGTGCAGTCAAAGCCTCAGTTACCCCTTGAAAGTGCACCTGCTAGTGCCCTGGTTTGTCAAGTTACATGTGTGGTGAGTCAGATTGGCTGCAGAACTCGATAAGAAGATTATTTCAAGCGTCTGCCTCAACTGGATGTGTGTAAGCTCGCAAAAGGTGACTCATAGGCTCACATCCCGTGTCCCAAAACCCCAGGTGATTAAAACCCTTAAAACAAGATAGACATCTTAGGATTTTATGGTGAGAAACTTTTGGCAAAAAAGAAAAATCTCTAAGTTTTTCTCGCCCTGTCGATTCTATCGAAGCACCCTCGATATGATCGACCTGCACTGTCGATGTCCTCGATACCTTAACGATACTATCGATAAGAGGAACGAAATGTCCAGCAACTATATATTCATCTGGACGGATTTATCGATATATCGATACACCTATCGATAGCATCGATAAAAGCACTAAATATGTCCAGCAACTTCACAATATATCTGGATGAATTATCGATGTACACATATCGATATCATCGATATTCAAATCTCGAGACCATCAAGAGTGGCTTGATAAGATCGACAGGCTGATTTTCGGCGCCCCTGTTTTTTAATGAAAATCTCAAAATTCTTTGATATATCGATGACCGTCCGATATGATCTGAATTCAAACATCGATAAGATCGGAGGTCCATCGATGATATCGACGGTGGGCGCACATTTCTTACAACAGTAATTTCAGGTTGTTTTTAACTATGATCGGGGGCCCTTCGATTTAATCGATATTCAAATATCGATGATATCGACACCAGATCGATTGCATCGAACAAAGTTATAAACTGTCCAACAAGTTCAAAGATAAATCAGCTGGATTTATCGATGCCTCGACTCTGATATCGATGTCATCGACATTCAAATTCCGATGACCTCGACGGTTCCCCCGATCATTCATGAAAACCTGAAATATCTCAAAGTCAAGTCTCTCTTGTTTTTCAAGTGTCGATGGATCGAACCTGTCATCGATGGAATCAGAGTTTGAAATTCGATGACATCGACAATAGCTTCGATTCATCGACCAATTGGCAAAGAGTTTCAAAAGCGTATGACATCGAGTCCGAGTCATCGAGCAGACCATCGATGCTATTGAGAGTATATGCTCGATGATATCGAACCTGCTCAATGATATCGAACTCTGTCATAAATGTGACCGTTTTATATCCGTTGGAACTTTTTACCTATTTATAGAGGACTTGTCTTTTATTGCGGTGAGAGAAAGTAGAGAGAGCTTTTGAGTGTTTCAACTTATATCCTATACCTAAAGCCCTTTCTCTCAAAGGAGTTCATCCTCCAATCCACCCTCATCATTGATATTTAATAGAGTGGATTGGGGAATGAACTTCCGCGTTCAAGGATTCTCCAGCTACTACCTTAATGACAAATCATTATGCTGTGATGCCTTAAATGCATAAGAGAGGAACTACTCTATCTTCCTTATAGGAAAATCTTTAGAGAGTAGGATTCCATCTCACCCTTGACCCAACCTGAAGCCTAGCATTGGTACATCATCTTGTGTTGCGGTTCAAGGGAGCTAAAGACTCTTTGTCAACAAGGAGGAGGAGATCTTTGACATTGTGCTTAACGGGACTCATCAACTTATCCGTAAGTATCTAGAGTCCAGAGGATACTTACGATCATTCCTTTCTAAGATTGGGTCTTAAGTGGTTCTCACCCTTTGAAGTCCTCAAGGAGGCCTTCGGCGGGAGTGTACGCTGTGTGTGCGTTGTGTGGACCCTTGCTCTGTGGAGAGCATAAACATCTGGTTAGGAGTGAACCAGTGAAACTCTAGGGTTAGAGGTGAACCGAGTAGAAACCTCTGGGTGCGTTGTGTGGACCCTTGCTCTGTGGAGAGCATAAACATCTGGTTAGGAGTGAACCAGTGAAACTCCAGGGTTAGAGGTGAACCGAGTAGAAACCTCTGGGTGCGTTGTGTGGACCCTTGCTCTATGGAGAGCATAAACATCTGGTTAGGAGTAAACCAGTGAAACTCCAGGGTTAGAGGTGAACCGAGTAGAAACCTTCGTGTAAAGGCTGAAGGTGAACCTGATTTAAAACCTTAGGTTTGAGGTGAACCCTGGGAAACCTCCTTAGTGAATTCCGGTACACTTAAGGGTTGAGTGCGACAACCAGGAGTGGGGTAGACAAGTAGTCGAACCACTATAAAAATGATTGTGTCTGTGATTGATTTTTGTGCTTGCTCATTTGTATGATTATGTTAACTGCATTCATATCTACTCACACTTCACACACAGTCACATCCATCATAGACTATAACTGCTTCATGCTTATCATTTAAATAGTTATGTGATTGGATCCTCTACTGAGCTTGGAAGCCAGTAGAGTTACATTGGATAATCCTAAACATTGCATACTTGTTAGGATTAGAGTGATAGGATTTTTTTTATATAACTCGTAAATCTTTAAAAAGTCATATTCACCCCCTCTAGGACATATTGACATATTCCAACTTCTACTCAAGCGGTCTTCACTGCTATTTCACCCCTGAATGCGGCACTTCAGCTTTCTGTGGAAACAGGATTTCAACCAATCCAAACAGTGAAAAAGCTGGAAGAAGGCTGCTTTGGAGGGAACCTATTTCCTTTGTTGGCTTTTAATCTCCCTTTTAGATGATCCTAGCCATCTGATTGTTGCCCACCAAATGGAAGGTGGATTTCAGATGATGGTCAGAAAAGAGTAGGGTGGAGATAGTACCATCCAAACATCACACAGACCGTTGAACTGATGGTCAGAAAAAGAGTACAGTGGAGATGATATTCCTTCATATTTTGAGATCTAATGTTCTCCAATCTGTCTTCTGTATGGACCTGAGAAGGCCCCATCAATTTCGACCCACATCAGAAGGATTGAATTGATAACATGGTACACAACTGGACTGCCTTTTCTCCTTTTGCATGAGCTGAAACAGATCTCCTCGTATCACAGGGACTTTTATTTTTACCTTTAATTTTAATTTTTTTTTATTTTTAAATCCAGTCATCTCATACCTTATGTTTGACACCTCAACCAATTAGCAATCCAATTTTTTTCTATTAATTTTACATAGTTTGGATAGGTCCCAATTCGGGCCGAACTTGCCCGATTGCTGACCGGGCCGAGTTCGGGGTGGACATGTTGGCACAGTGACCGGGCTGGGCTGAGTTTGGCTGGTGACCAAGCCGAGCCGGGTTGAGCCCAGTTTGATTCTGATCGACTCGTGTACACTCCTAACAACAATATATCAAAGTGAGTCACCACATCGGTCACACCCGCTGGACCAACAAGGCGCGCCAGTAGGTGGGCTCCCTGGCCAGCATCGAGGATAAAACACATGGATCATGGTGGGTGGCCTGGATAAAATAAATTCACCACGATGGCACTTGGTGGGGACCTGCGTGAGGTTACCGGGCCTGATAAGATTTCAACAAAAGGTGCTTAATCAAAATCGAGTCTGGATCCTCTGTTATCTGGTCAACAAGAATGTCCTGTTACCCTAATCCTCATTGGTCCACGTCACCACTCACTAAAAAAATAAAAAAATTAAAAAAAAATCTTCGAACGCCAAACCATTAGGGTAACAGGAAATCCCTGTTGACCAGATAACAGAGGATCCGAACTCATCAAAATCATTTCCTAAAGTGCGGCCGAGCTAAGCTTGAAACTGCCCATGGAGAATGGGGTGGAGAAGTGACGATACGGTGTGGATTTCATGCACGCTTCAAGTGGGCCCCAATGATCCATAGGTCCACACAAAACAACACTAGAAAAGAGATGTACAGTGAGGATTCTCACTAGATCATGGTAGGCCCACTAGGAGCAACGTGGATAGGATACATACATCACATCAGGCCTCACGATGTGGTGAGTTCACCAAATCAGCCCAAGCTGGTATTTGTGTTTTCATTCAACCAGGTCTGAATGACCCTATGTGTAGGTTGGGTGGCAAAGGCACCTTAAGGTGGGGTCCCTGACACGTGCAACGTGGCCCCGACTGATTTTAACGGTGGACATTCAATCTCCAATGTTTCCTCATGTGGTCCGCTTGGGATTTGGATCCACCTTCTTTTTGGGGCTAATGTTCATGGAGTAGGTCCCATGAGGTAGTGGGCCCATCCCTGAAAATGGATGGACGGAGCAGATGTAGAACACAAACATCATGTGTGCATTCGGGGGGGGCGGGTCGCAAGGTGGTTTTTGGATATTCCCTTCACACCAGATCCGTGTGACATACATCAGCAGGGTAAGTGGAAAATAGGCCTTGCGGTGGGCCCAGGAAGTTTTCAACGATAGGCGATCCACCACCACTACTACTAACGTGAAGCCCACATAGACAGGGTTTGCTTCATCTGACGGGGCTGGAAAGGTGAATGAACCATGTGGATTTCTCACCACATTAAATGGGCCCACTGATCAGTAGACCCACTCCAGAATGGACTAAAAACAATGGATTTACTCCGTGGGTATAAAACAGTTCACGTGCACCAGAAGGTTGCAATGGTAGACTTCATTGTCCCAACTGTTGTTTCCTACGGTGTGGATCACCCGAGTCGGGATCTTCCTCTTCTTCTATTTTTGGTGTCCCAAGGCTTAAAATAAACTGAAAAAAACATATGGACAGTGTGGATCTGACAAATACATCTATGTGGGCCCCACAAGCTTGGCCACAACTGGACTGCATGCAAACGCATGCTGCCAGCAATGTGGTGATCGTGGGCCACAGGAAGTTTTGGATCGTGCTGATATTTGTGATTTCCCTTCTACCAGACCTTTGTGTCCTGTGACACAGGTTGAATGGAAACAAAACGGCAAGGTGGGCCCTAGTAAGGTTTCAATGGTGGACGTCACTACCTTGTTGTTTCATGGAGTGAGGTCCACTTGAGATCTGGATTTCCATCATTTTCTACTCCGATACTTAAAATGATATGGCAAGGTAGATGGACGGCATGGATTAAACATGTGCATCATGGTGGGACCATGGTAGGTCCCACATTCCTTTGCCATAAAAGGGGACAAACGTCTCTCTTTATGCAGTCACCTTGTTGTTTTCATTTATGCTTGTGCATAGGGTGTCGGGGTCGTGACCGCTCCAATGACTTCCCAACAAGGAACGGTTAGATGGATTCAAATATCACAGTGGGCTAGGGTGGGGTCCATATTTCCTTGGCCAAGATGATATTTGTATGGTCTCTACATCCAGTCCTTGTGATCGTAAAAAAACAAAAAAAACAAATTAGATGGTTGATACAAACCCTGGTGGGTCTTGTGGGCCCACAAAAATGAAAGGAAGTAAAGAAAATTAAAAGGGGTTTTCTCCATCCTTGCACTCACCAAAGGAAGAGTCCACCATTAATCCAAGATCCCATCTTCTCCCTTCTCTCTTACTCTCCTTGCTTTTTTCTTTTCCTTTTCTTCCAAAAAAAAAAAAAAAAAACAATGGAGGTTCCTCTCCATGCATGTGTAGGGAATGAGAGAGGGAGAGAAATGGTAGAGATAGAGAGAGGGAGAGATAGGGTAGGGAAGGTAGTGTTTTTATTTCTTTTTTTTTGGAATAGCTAGCTTCGGGGATTGAAAAGAGGGTGATGGGAGGGGTTTGTTGACTTTAGGGTAGGGTAGCATGGGTAGGAATTGATGAAGCCTAGGAATTAGGAAACTTTTTACGACGTAGCCTTTTTGCAAAAGCAGGTGGGATGGGTCCATAAAATATGTGTGCATCTCGGATACATGCCAAACGTTGGGATGTGTGCGGCCTACGATCGGGTCCACATCTTCTAATTCATATATCACAACAAGGTGTGCCGCGCGACTTTAGAATCATAGTGCCCACGTGGTCGCCAGTGTATAAGTCTTGAGTCGTTGTGATACTAAAACAGGGTCGTGGTTAAGGCTCGTCGATCTGATTCGTCTGAAACACGCCAGTATCCGAAACAAAGCGTACCGAGATAAGGATACGGGTCTTGTCACATTTTCTATCATGGTATTTCTTTCATACTTTCTTTATAGAGATATTGTACAAATATATAGGGAGATTAACAACCCTATTCTTGGCTATACATAGATATTGTACAATCACGAATATAATTTTTCTGATTTTCTCCTAATTGACAACTCATTGATTGATTTGACAACTCACGCCAACACTCACCCTCAAGTGGAAGCATCCAAATCTTCAATGCGCAACTTGTTTAGTGAGTTATAGAAATCCTTGCTTGATACGACCTTTGTAAGAATATCCGCCAGTTGTTCTTCAGACTTCACGAATGAAAACTGAATTATTTTAGCTTCAAGATTTTCTTTGATAAAGTGTCTGTCAACCTCCACGTGTTTGGTACGATCATACTGGATCGGATTGTGAACAATGGCGATAGCTGCCTTGTTATCATAAAAGAGGTCCATCTCGGATGTAGGAGCAAACCCAATTTCAGTTAGAAGTCTTTTGAGCCACAGGAGTTCACAAAGTCCTTTACTCATTCCACGGAACTCTGCTTCAGCACTTGATAATGCCACCACTTTTAGCTTCTTACTTATCCATGTAACAAGATTCCCTCCAACAAACATGAAGTATCCTGAGGTGGATCTTCTGTCTATGGTATTCTCCGCCCAATCTGCGTCTGTATAACCATTAACTCTGAGATGGTTATTTTTCAAAAATATAAACCCTTTTTCCGGGGAGGATTTTAAGTATCGTAAAATCCGGATCACCGCCTCCATATGATCCTTACTAGGTTGATACATGAATTGACTTACTCCACTCACTGCGTAGGCAATATCTGGATGAGTATGGGAGAGGTAAATAAGTTTACCAACTAATCTCTGGCACCTTCCTTTGTCTATTGGCATTTGGCTTGGATATTCTCCGAGCTTATGGTTCTGAATGATTGGAGTGTCTGCTGGCTTACAATCCAACATTCCAACCTCACATAGTAAGTCTAATATATATTTTCGCTGAGAAAGAAATATACATTGCCTTGATCTAGCAACCTCTATTCCCAGGAAATATTTGAGTCCTCCTGGATTTTTCATCTCAACTCAGTCGCCAATGTTTCTGAAGCTTAGCAATTTTCTCTTTATCATCCCTTGTGATGATCATATCATCGACATATACAATTAAAGTTGTTACCTTACCCCGTTGGTGCTTCAGAAATAATGTATGATCTGAATTACTTTGGTGGAAGTCATACTTCTTCATTGTCAGACTAAACCTCCCAAACCATGCTTGAGGTGATTGTTTTAATCCATACAGTGCTCGCTGCAATTTGCACACAACTTCAGCTTTTGAAGATGTTATGTAGCCTGGAGGAGTATCCATGTAGACTTCCTCTTCAAGATCACCATGGAGAAATGCGTTCTTTACATCAAACTGATGTAATGGCCACTCTAAGTTGGCTGTGAGAGATAACAGGACCCTGACTGTATTTAACTTCGCTACCGGCAAAAAAGTTTCTTGATAATCTACGCCATATGTCTGAGTGTATCCCTTTACGACTAGCCTTGCCTTGTATCGTTTTATAGATCCATTTATCTTGTGTTTAACAGAGAAAACCCATTTGCACATAACTATTTTTTTTTCCTTTAGGCAATGGAACCAAGGTCCATGCTTGATTCTTTAGTAGTGCTCCCATTTCTTCCTCTATTGCCTGTGTCCACTTGGGATCATCTAAAACTTCCTAAACTATAGTGGGAATATGACATGCGGACAGCTCGTGTGAGAATGTCTTGAGAGGTTCAGGTAGCTTTTCGGTGGAAACATAGTTGGCAATTGGATACCTCGACCTTCTTTCCTTAATGTCTGGAGAGTATCTATTTGGTGGTTTGCTACGGTTATGCCTGAAAGGTAAGGTATACCCAGCAGACGTATTTATGTTATTCATAAATGAGGGTGTAGTGAAATTGCTTACCTCAGGAATATTCTCAGGAGATGGGTTTGCAGGCACTGAGAGATGGGGGGATTCAGGTTCTTCTCCTAATGATGTGAGCTCAGTTGCCGAAGGCCCTCTATATTAAGAGAATATGTTAGGCCCTGAAGATGTATTTGTTGATTCCTCGCCAATTATTGGTGTGTTATTACGATCTTCAAGCTAGTCAAAACTCAGTCAATTCAACTCTTCATCTAGTGTCTCCCCCTGAAGAGAAAGAAAGGTGACATTCATAGTCATATAGGTACGCTTGGTAGCAGGATCATAGCAGCGGTAGCCTTTTTTATGCATAACATAGCCCAAGAAGAGGCACCAAAGGGCACATGAGTCAAGTTTGGTGCGTTGGTTCTTAGGGAGGTACACATACGCCACACACCAAATATGCAAGGAGGGAGCATGAGGGCTGTAGGTAGAGAGACCGAGGCTAACAAAGACTGTAATGGGGTCTTAAAATTTAATATTTTTGGAAAGAAAGCAATTGATTAAATGTACGGCAGTGGTAATAGCTTCGAGCCAATGTTGTGTGGGAACATGAGTGCCTAGAAGGAGAGCCTAGGCAGTCTCAAGAATATGTCGATTCTTCCGTTCAACGACTCCAATTTGTTGAGGGGTCTGAGGACATGAGGTCTCATGAATAAGACCATGTTGTTGAAAATAGGAATCAAAGTGGTGATTAACATATTCACCACCATTGTCAGAGCGGAGAATCCAAATCTGAGTGGAAAACTGGGTCTGAACCATAACATGAAATGACTAAAAGATACGAAAAACTTCATACTTATGTTTCATAAATATATCTAGGTCATCCGGGTGCAATCATCAACAAATATCACAAACCACCGTACACCAGATATAATAGATAAAGGAGAGGGTCCCCATACATCAGAACGAATTAAAACAAAAGGTGTATCACTTTTATTTATACTTAGCGGATAAATAGCACGATGACTTTTAACTAAAATACAAATATCACAGTGAAATTTAGAAGTCTCCACATTATAGAATAATTAGGAAAGAAATGTCGTAAATACCCAAATGACAGATGTCCCAAACGACGATGCCACAGCCAAATCTATCGAGCCTTGGAACCAAGTGTAGAAGACACGTGATGCGCACGACCCAAACTAAAATCTTCCATATAGTATAATCCCCCCTCTTAGTACCACGCCCAATTATCTCCTTGGTGAGAATATCTTGAATAAGACAAAATTGAAAAACATTAGCACCACAAAATTTAGATCTGTAGTAACTTAGCTAATAGATAATAGTTTGTGAGATAAAGAGGAAACAAGCAGAGTGTTGGGTAAATGAAGAGAGGGTGATAGGGTTACAGATCTGGCTCCTGTGATAGGTGAGGTCACTCCATTCGCATTAGCAATGTTGGTGCGCCTTGGAGGTGAGTGATGGGAGAAATCCGTGGGATCAAATGTCATATGATCTGTGGCCCTAGAGTCAAGGAGCCAATCACTACTGTCCACATCATGGCGATGACTAAGTCAGGCATAATAGAGGTTACCTGGATCCGCAGGAGAGAAGTCCGATTTAGGTGAGGCAATGACAAGGATGAGAGAGAGATAATGTTCCTGCGCCTTCAGCTTGCCGTCTCATTTTTTTTCTGGCTTGAAGCTCATGCCACCAATCGAGGTACCCATGCAACTGGAAGCAATTTTCACGTGTATGCTTCGTATTGTCACAATGAGAGCATTTGAGACCATCGGATGAGGTACTGACTTTAAAGGAAGATTTCCCAGTATGCTGAGAAGCTGATCCAGACAGTCCAAACTTTAAGACTTTCGAAGCAGGCACCGACCCTGGTGGTGGTTCATGGTCACCAGTGTTCATCACCACCTATTGAAGAGCCTCCCTGTGGACATGGGCATATGCTTGCTCCACAGTGGAAAACAACTGCATCTGCAACACGTCGCCGCGAATATTGTCCAACCTATCATCAAGACCATCCAAGAATACATAGACTCGATCTTCTTGGAGAAGATTATTATAACGTTCAATATTGGCAGGGCACTCTATCAGATTGGGACGTCAAAAATCAATCTCACACCAGAGGTCTTGCAAATCAGTGTAGTATTTTTCCAGGGAGCCACCCGCTTGGTGGGGACATGAGACGTGCCACCGGAGATCATAGACTTGAGAGGTATCGCCACAATCAAAATAAGTGGTAGCAACTGAATCCCAAACCATTTTAGCCGTGAAAAATTGAATGAAATTGTCGATTAACGCCGGATCCATGGAGTTAATCAACCATCCTTTGACAATGGCATTGTCAGTACACCATTTGCGGAAGGACAGATCAGTCGGAGATGGCGGAGGTAACTCGCCATTGATGTAGCCCAACCTGTCTTTACCAGATATGTACATCTCGATAACTTAGGACATAAAGCATAGTTGGAACCATCCAACTTGATGCCGATCGGGGCCTGAGCTTTGGATAGAGCTTCGGCCATTTTTGTGGTGAATATTTCAGAGAGGAGCGTATTATGATCGATGGAAGAGTCACCGGACTTTCGTCAGGGTTTCGGTGTCTCCCATATGTGAAGGTGGCGGTAGAAGGAGGCTATGAACAAGGGTTAGACGTAAACCAATACCCAAAAAGCGACTAGCTCTAATACCATGTCAGATTTTCTATTATTGTATTTCTTTCATACTTTCTTTACAGAGATATTGTACAAATATATATAGGGAGATTAACAACCTGATTCTTGGTTATACATAGATATTGTACAATCACGAATATAATCTTTCTGATTTTCTCTTAATTGACAACTCATGCCAACAGTTCTTACATAGGAACATCGATATAATCCCACCTCTGTCACCGCCAAATACATGTTCTAAGAGAATTGGAGAAAGAGAAGAGAGAGAGAGAGAGAGAGAGAGAGAGAGAGAGAGGAGTACGGACGGGTTGTGCAAGAGAATTGTAGAAAGAGAGAAAAAGAAAGAACATGAAAAAAAAGAAAAAGAAAGAGAGGAGTCTTTCAAAGAAAGAAGGAAAGAAAGAAAGAGTGAGAGAGAGTGGGGTGTTGAGTCAACTCACCGAGTTCTGGACTGAGTCAGGGTTAGGTTCAAATCCGTTTTGGGTCCTGTGGTGCTAGGAACCCTGGTAGGGAGTATTCATCATGCGGAGTCATAGGATTAACGAACTGACGATAAACGTTGAATGAGGTGAATTATTTATTTACCTAATGTCTTGATTTAAGTTTTACTTAAATAGTTAGTTAGTTAAAACCCTATACCTAGGCCATGAACATAACCCTAAAATTAATCCTAACCTTATAAATTTTGTGACATAGGATAAGATTGGAGTTGAAGGAGTGTGTATAAACATCTAACATCAGATGAGTACGATTCGACTTTAGATGTAAGGGTTTATTCTTTTAAGCTTACAATAATTTAAGTTGATATGTTATTATCTTGCCCTTTTACATACTATGTTTCATGATACTGTGAATTTTCCCTGCAATTATATGTTTTACCATCAATTATTCACCCATTGGTATTATAGTATAATGTTGATTACATGAGATCTTTATGAATTTATGCGGGGCGATGGATACAAGCCTTGCCCTTGCCTTTATCAATTTATTGAGTTAGCCCTTGCTACTCTTCTCTTTGTTGAGTTGGCCATTGTCACTCCTCTATTTATTGAGTTGACCCTTGTCACTCTCCTTTTGTTGAGTTAGCCATTGCTACTCTCCTTATTATCGTGTTGGCCAATGCCACTCCCCTTTTTGTTGAGTTAGCGATTACTCTATATTATGTTGGCCATTGCTACTCTCCTTATTATCGTGTTGGCCAATGCCACTCCCCTTTTTGTTGAGTTAGCGATTACTCTATATTATGTTGGCCATTGCTACTTTTATCGTTGTTGAGTTGGTCATTGCCACTCTTCTCTTTATTATATTGGCCCTGTGTTATTTACTTCTAAGGCTTAGGCATGTGTCTTGATATTTAAGAACCTCCATGATTTAGTTTATATTCTCTATAAGTGCAAGTGATGTGTTAAGATGTATCACAACTAGTGATTCAAATAATCTATCATGAATGTAATGCGCTCTGGGTAGAGACCCTCTTGGTCATCACATAATTCCATGAGTTTTTGGGTAGTGGCGTACAAATCGATGTGTAATTCGCAAATACAGTGTCACATCACTTCCGAAATTGGATGTCGCAAATAGTCGCTCCATGAACAAATCGTGTCACGTAATTCATCTGACTCATGTGTTGTGCACCTTGAGGTGTCACGTAAATCCACGGTAGCATTGACCATGCCGGCGAAATATCCGTAGTTATGGGATGCGGGTCGAGTCGGATTTTCTATGAATCATATTCCACATTGTGATGATCACTATGTGTGATGAGCCGCACATACTTTGCTAGGCATGCATTTCATGTAGGTTGTTTGCACATTCTAATGTCATCGTATTAGTAGAGTACGGGACGTATCAGAACCCTTGCATTACTTTTATGAATCTATTGAATTATTGTTAATCTTAAAGGATAAACATCACTATGAGTATGGCGTTGACCCTCTCCAACAATAATTCATTTATTACATAAAAGGTAATCTCAAATGCCCTCTCAAGAAGATAGCTCTCGATAGATGTAATAAACTCCCATTGAGAGGGCATTTGATTATTCATTTACTCTGATGAAATAATCAATACCATCAATTTTATTCTCGTGAATGTTACCCTCATGAATATATCTGGATGTGATCTAAATGAAAAATTATAAGGTGAGATTTCTAAAGCATCCAATTTATACATAATTAACACCCGGTTTTCTCGGGCACGAGTATAAACTCTGGCCGTGAAAATTCAGGATGTGACACAAGAAGCTGAAAATTGTATAATAACTTAGCCACAAATAAAATGCAATTTGTTAAGGAGGTGGGCTGCAATACCAAACTGTCTTAGCTAATATAAATGCAATTACTCACAGCAATTCTTTTGAGATTGAATAGCCTCTAATTCTTGTTAAATTGGATCATGAGCTGAATGAGCTGCACAACATAATGACCTATAAAGGAATGCTCCCCATGTGACCTGTATACGGAAACTTGTGCAAAGAATGAGATACAAGCAAAGCACATAGCTATTTGCAACCCAACAGCAAAAGCATAGAGAAAGCCTGTGACAAGCAGTTAGGCAACTGATCATTGATACTAATTTTTAGTTGATACTAGCATGACAAGAATCAAAGCTAAGGAAAATGCCTGATAACTCATAAGATTGGTTCAAGGCAAGTAAATGAGAAATCATAAGCACTAAAAGAAGGTGAAATGCCCGATCCATACACCTAATATTGCTAATTACAAATGATGATGTTTTGCGATATAATAATGTTATTAGAAGTGACATGAACTCAAAAAGACAAATTCCACTGCATTAAAATAAGCCAACATGACGAAATACATTGATGGCCTTCTGCACTATAGAATTTTTATATTGGTTCACATTCTGAGTATAGAAAACCAAGTTAATAGAAATATTTTTAACCAAAAATATATTCTTACTCACTGAAGCAGAGGCTGTTGGTTCAAGATGGTTGATTGCGAGAGTCGCTCAAAGTTACATTTCTCGTCTGCAGCATGCTGCATCAAATTCCAGATCTTAGTATGTGTTCATTTCACTATCTTACGAATCCCACAACATCTAATTAGAAATTGATTGGTGCTAGGTAGGCAGGCCTTTATCCAAACAAACCATTTATAAAGAACTGTCATAAGCATGAAAAACAAGCTTATGAAACATGAGAAGTGTGTGCATATGGACTTCCACTGATATGAAGAAAAAGGTAAAGTTACCTGATCTACAATAAATAAGTCTTGATCAATCTTACCGATGATAAAACCAAGATTGAACTAGGGACTGGCTCCTCCTTGTTCTAAGATCATTGATACTAAATTGCAAAACAGAACATATCTCTGAACCAGAACTAGGGATTGGACTATCCAAAATCACATTGGAAGATTGTGCCAATGGAGCTGTGTCGATCAAGCGGCCTCTTGCCTACATGCCCTGGGTCAAATAAACAGGCTGGTCTACCATCAAGTGGGCCATAAAGAACAGATCAAATGTATGGCTAAGAACAGTTTGGCCCAGTGTTCATTAAATGTACATTTGCCCTACCTGATGGGTGGGTGGACAAAACTCCCTGATTCTTGGGCTGATGAATCTACATGTTGGGGCTTGCGTCCCACCTAATGATCAACTTGGATCTTACACATGAGGGCCATATTGGCACATGTGGAGGCATGTGTCGGTGTTGCTTCCTACAGACGCATGGTGTGAGACCCATATCCTAGCCCATACCATTCCGTAGGCTTCCGCGGTCCTTCCGGTTGAATTTCGACAACCCGCGACCTGTAATCAGCAGTTGCGCGTGACCCTGAGTCATATCCCGTATTCTAGATTTGGCTCAACCCGAGACTTGTACCCTAGCGACCACGCCGTCGCCATGGTTTCGATGCCGCATCTTGCGAGCCGAGGCGATACCCAGGCCAGGAGATGTGGGCCTGCATTCAGTTCAAGGAAAAATGCCGCACATTGCAAATCTCAAGAGAAATATCAAATCAATCACATCAAATGTCAAGTACCACATCCCATCCCCAAGTACAACCACCCCTCCCCAAAAGTCAACTTTCCATCACCTTATCCATCCCTCTCCCCATCACTCCATCACTCACATCACCTCTCTCTCTCTCTCTCTCTCTCATCTCTCTCTCATTTTTTTTCTCCCAAGATCCGTGAGAGCAACCCACGTCCAAGCAAGCTCCATGAGAGAGCTTTGTGTGGCCCACTCCCTACCACTCAATCCAACCCTTCAAAGCCAATCTCAACCATTAAAATCCACCCCTTGGAGCTCTAGATCGCATCGATGGAAGGAGTCCAAGAAGATCAAAGGTGGGTGATCGACCGTTGGATTTCATTCTATTTAGGGACCACTTGTTGTGGGACCCATCATGATGTATGCATTGTATAGGGAGGGTCCATAGTGGCGGGGTCCCTCACCTTCTCATGATCTCTCACTCTCTCTCTCTCTCCCTCTTTTTCCTTGATTGCATGGACCACCTTGACGTATTACCCTCACCGTCCGATCTTGAGGCCCACCATGTTGCTGCCCATTTTTGGGACAGATCTGATGGAGGAAAAACACAAATATCGGTTTGATCCAAAGCTGGTGGGCCACGTTGCCATGGACCCCACCCTGATGCATGGTGTATCCATGTCGTCCTGCGTGAGGACCACCATGATTTATGGGTTTTATTGCACCGTCTAGCTTGTTGGACGATGAGGCCCACTCGATGTGGGATCAGATTGGCTAGTGTACCTACAACAGTTATATAGCTGCTGTATTGACGTCATCAAGTGAGGTGGGCCCCATCATGTGGTATGTATTATATCCCACCATCCATCACCCCACCGTGATGCATGTCTTGTATCCACACCGTCCGTCCAGACATGGGTTTGGATGGTGGACCATTTCAAAAAATAATAATAATAATAATATATAATGTATTATATATATATATATATATATATATATATATATATATATATATATATATATATATACATACACACACACACACATATGTGGTGGGACCCACCAAAGGGATTAGCTGCTGTAAAGCAGACATATAGCTGTTGTATTAACGAAAGCAAGTTCCGTGAGTCTGACCGTGGTGATCCTCACTGTCCAGATGGCTGGACGATGGGACCCACGTCATGATGTATTTGTGGCATCCACGCCGTCCACCAGAAGGTGGGACCCACCCGCTGTATGTGTGACCCTTACCATCCATCCCTTGTAAAGGTCATTTCAAGGCAGTACAAGAGAATGAGACAGATCTGAAACTCAGATGGTCCCACACGTGGTGCACATGCATGGAATCCAGGTCGTACAGATTTTGTGGACCATACTGTGATGTATATGTTAGATCTAACCGTCTATCAGGTGGACCACACCACAAAAATCAGTGGAGATTGAACGTCCACCATTGAAATCCTTCTTGGGAGCACTGATGTTCTAGATCAATATGATATTTATTTTTCCTCTTAATCCAAGTCTTTGTAACCATATGAACAGATTGGATGGAAAATAAACCCTATGGCGAGCCCTGTGGAGTTTTAACAGTGGAAATCATTATCACCACTGCTATTTGTGGTATGGTCTAAATGATCTTTTGATCATTATAATTGCTGCTATTTTTGGTGCGGCCCGTTGATGCGGCCCACTTGGTGTACATTGGCCCATTGATGCGGCCCACTTGATGAATGAGGCCCAATGGTGCGGCCCATTGATGCGACCCATATGATGTATGTGCGGCCCATGTAATGAGGCCCATTGCGATGTATATTAAGCCTTTGTGCGAGGCCATGGGCCCACTTTATGTTTGGATCTATGTGGGCCACTCCTTGGGAGCAATGTTGGTTAAATGTCCACATTAATGAGCATTGATGGTTAAACGTCCTCATTATGACTTCCCTTAGGCCGATTATCGAGGCCGATTGTCGAGGTTGATTATATAGGCCGAGGCCGATTCTGATTCTGATTATCGAGGCCTATTCCGATTGTCAATACCGATTCCGATTGTCGATACTGATTCTGATTATGGAGGTGGGTTTCGATTGTCTAGGCCAATTCTGATAATCGATTCTGATTCCGATTGTCGATACCGATTCTGATTGTCGAGGCTGATTCCGATTGTCGAAGCCGATTATTGAGGCTGATTCCGATTGTCGAGGCCAATTGTTGAGGCCGATTCCGATTCCGATTGTCGAGGCCAATTATAGACGCCGATTTCGATTGTCGAGGCTGATTCTGATTCTGATTCTGATTGTCGAGGTCGATTCCGATTGTCAAGGCCAATTATCGACACCGATTTCGATTGTCGAGGCCGATTCCGATTCTAATTGTCGAGACCGATTATCGAGGGCGATTCTGATTGTCAATACGATTCCAATTGTTGAGGCTGATTTCGATTGTTGAGGCCGACTGTATAGGTTGATTGTCGAGGTCAATTATCAAGGCTGATTCCGATTGTCGAGGCCTAATGTGATGCATATGCAGCCCGTATTTGAGGTTCGTTATGATGTGTATTTAGCCCGTGTTTAAGGCCTAATGTGATGTATATGAGGCCTATGTGATGAGGCCCATCGTGATGCATTTGAGGGCTAGGTGATGAAGTCCATTGTGATGTATGTTAGGCCCATCATGATGTGTATTAAGCTCTTGAGTGAGGCCTATGGTGTTGTATATTTAGCCCTTGTGTGAGGCCATGGGTCCATTATATGTTAGGCTCTATGTGGGCCATCCCTTATGGGACAATGTTGGTTAAATGTCCACATTATCGAGATCGATTGTCGATGCCGGTTATTGATACCGATTATGAGTATGTGACTACAAAACATCATGATACATGGCCATATGCATCATCTACATGTTTGTTATGAGATGTGGTTGACCATTGCATATGTCATTGGGCAGGTTGTTATAAGACTCCCTGATAGGCGGAGGTTATCTCACATGAGCGCACGGTATGCGCAGGATTGATGCATGACTGGATTGTATGACTCATGCATCTTGCATTGTGTGTTGTGATTACTGTACACCCTAGCGACATCAGGGCCGTAGCCTCCACAGGCATATCATGGATGGCCAGATGGGACACTAAAAATATGTTATTAGCATCAGGCTACCATAGATGACCCTGAGTGAAAATCCATAAACCTCCGAGGCCAGGAGACACCCCAACATTAAGACTGAGTGGTTATATGAGTGCCCGAGTGCCGAATACTAGGAGGCTGCGTCTCCCACTGTGTCGTGGTCGGTTGGGAGGGGGTGTGGCCTTACCCACCCAAGAGTAGGGGGTATATCTAGGCTGAGTTTGACCAACTCGTGAATGGGTCCGCTATCGACGTGCCAGGTAGATATTGGCTGACTACTAGCTAGACGAATAGTGAGGTCTCTTCCACTTGCATGGTCGAGCGTCAGTGGGCGGAGATTTGCATGTAGAGTGTACTAGACCCCGGTGATGATCCTAGAGATGTACAGTACTGATTTATAGAGTAAGAGTTGTATACTCATTCATTCACTCACTATCCACTTGGGCTGGTGGTGTGCAACTATTTGTTACGTGTACCTTTTCAGTTGCCAGGATTTTAGTTGGGACGCACGACTAACCTGAGATCAGGAGTTTACCACATTGAGTCTGACTATCCAAATTTAGGTATGAGACTGGTTTGGATAGAAGTCCCTTGTGATGGACTCTATAGCCTGCGATACTACGTACTATCATCCCGACTTCACACTCCAGCATGGTCATTCCATTCGCACCGTATATTGCATTGCATCCTCGACATCTGATATTTGGCTCTTTATTACTCCTCATTTACATAGCTGATCTGTATTGCGTACTCTGATATTGTATGACTCATGGACTTGTCAGTATTCCCGCTTACTCTGATATCGTATGATTCGTGATCTTGCTAGTATTTCTGATATTGTATGATTACGACATTGTATTTGTGTGCTTGACACTTATCTTACGCACACACTTTCACCACCCTCTAAGCTTTTTATAAGCTTATGCACGATAGATGCGTGCAGATGACGTCAGGTTGCAGCAGCGTTGAGCTTGGAGCGTGCAGTAAACTTTTGGAGCTTTGATTTTTGACATATGTATTTCTCTTTCAGCACTGTATTCAAATGTGTTTATATTAGTGGATGTGTGATGATGATGTTGTTCTTGTGATTTGGGTATACTTGTGGTTATGCTTCTTATAAGACAAATGTATGTTGGAAAATCCTCCCTGTAGGATCCCAGGACCGGAACCTGGCGTATGGGCACTGGGAGCCGAGAATGGGGTATTACGGAGGCTGTCGGCACCGGATTTGGCAATCAGAAATTTTGTGAGCCCGATTTCTGGGTTTGAGGCGTGACACATGGTATCAACAAACCTTCAAAGCAGATGACTACATGGAAATGTACATCACAAGGCACAAGAAATGGCTTGGAAATGCACCTTAAGGAAGCTCCACGAAGGGTATCTCTGGGAAATTTCATTGACCAATGGCAAGAGTTGTTTGCATCCGTCATCCGATTTCATAAAGAACTGTAGAAGCGTGAGACCTATGTAGCCAAATAGAGCAGGAAAATGCAGAACGGGGTTAGCTCAGTTTGAAGCATTGAACTGTGCAAGCCCATATCAACACATGCTCAAATATGCATAAAAATGGTGCCACCAAATGGATTGTATGAAGAGGCTCTAATTGCATTGTGATTCATCGGCAGTCCCCATCAACCAATGGGATGGACCGATTTTCCTACAGTCTGAGTATTTGAAATGGCTTTGAAGTTTGTCTCCTTCATTTCTTCAAGGAAGAAAATACTACCATCTTGAAACGCCAAACAACATGACATCCAGGTTGTCATCAGGTGGCTAGGATCTTCCAAATTAAGAGATTTTTCGGGCATGGTCCATCCATAGCAGGTCACATCAGCCATTGGTTTGGATTACTGAACCATGAGGCCAACTAATAAACTAAAAATATGAAATCCTGTGCATAAAGGACTATTCATAAAATTTCTTTGCTTAAAAACATGTGAATTTCGAGCTATAAACTACTACGTAACCAAAGTATACATCTCAAGTTGAAACCACATCACCTTTTGCTTCCAACAAGTCTCAGGACGATAAGATCACTAAAAAACACCAAGATTGTCCAAACAGGTCATCTACTTCAAAGTTAGTCTAATTAAAACTATGGGAAAAAAAAAAAAGCCAACAAAAACCAGCAATATCAGAGTACAAAATACAACCAACATAACCCAGAAGAGAAATTCATGTCTTTCTTTTTTAGCCAACAAGAACTGGTAGGGGATCCATCTCAGCATCCATCAAGCCAATTTATGGAAATATGGTCATTTGATGTATTTTGTTTTGTTGCCCTATAGAAGAGAAATTTATTGCAATTACTTATTCAAGCATCTGGTGTTGTTTTATCCAACAATGGCAATGACAATTCTGTCATAGCAATTACAAGAAATTATGTATATAAATTTATATAGATAATTAATTTTACAAAAGAAACATTAGCATCAGCATTACTCTTTTCAACACTTGATTCAACAAATGGCAAGGATTTTTTTTTATACAAAAAATTGCTACTAGCTAAAAGCTCCCACAACTTGTACAAAATAACCAGATTAAGTATATGATAACCAAAGTTTAATACATTACTGAATCGAACTGTATATGCTAGTCCAGTAAAGTGGAAAGAATCAAAATGCAAATGTCCTTCCTCTGTTGGGGGCTGTTTCACAACACCTTAGGATCTAGCCTCCCAAAAACACCAAAATTATGGGATAATAAAGCAATAAAATAAATCAAAACATAAACCACACGACACGAGAGATTTTTATGTGGAAAACCCTCAAAGAGGTAAAAACCATAGGACCTCGTCCAGATCAACAATCCACTATAAAGTAGAACGTTACAACCGACCACAAGTACACATCACTTGGATCAAACATTCTTCACTCACGCAGGAGTGAATAAACAATAAGAGAATAAAGAAAAAATGGAGAGATCTCACTGATTATGAGGACGTAGAAGCGCTGAGATGTCGAGTGCACAGTAGATCACCTCTAAGAGCAGAACCTCCATTCCACAAGCTTCCTCTCTCTTTTTCTCTCTCTCTCTCATACCTTTGATAGCCCTAAACCATTTAGTAAACCCTTGCAAAGCTTTAGGAAACTCTCTTGCATTACCTAAAAAAGCCCTAGGGACCCCTATTTATAGTTTAGGCAACTCCCTTTCGCACCTCTTGCGAAACCGCCTCAATTTTACGCAGTCCGCACAAAATCCGGATATGAATCTGCATAACCTTGATTGGTTGAGCAGGGTCCTCGACCGGTCGAGCACCTCAGAATTTCTAAACCAAAAGATCGTTGGACTTTGAGTCGAGCGTCACTCGACTGATCAAGCACCACCCTCGACCAGTAGAGCGAGGCACTCGACCGGTCAAACATGAGGAGAAAATTCTCATCAAATCTCTCCCTTTTTTACTCAGGAGAAATTAGTCATCTTCAAGCCAACCAAGTTTCTACAAACCTCAAACTTGTCCTTGAGCAATGCTTTGGTCATCATGTCTGACCCATTATCGTCCGTGTGGACTTTCTCAAGCTGTAACACCTTCTGTTCCAAAGTATCCCTGATCCAGTGATACTGAATCTCTATGTGCTTCGAATTAGAGTGCTGACTTGGATTCTTGCTTTAAGTGTATAGCACTTTGACTATCGCAATAGACCACGTGCTGCTCCTACTTCAGGCTAAGTTCCTGTAGGAACTTCTTCATCAAAAGCATCTCTTTACATGCCTCTATGACCGCAATGTACTCGGCCTCTGTCATCGACAATGTTACGACCTTCTGTAGCTTACTCTACCAAGAGGCCACTCCCCCTGCAAACGTGAACATGAACCCCGATGTAGACTTCCTGGAGTCTATGTCACCTGCCATATCTGCATTTGTGTACCTTCTAACAAAGGTTTTCCGTCACCTAACATAGGCTCAACCTGGATGAGCCTCTTAGATACTGTAGTATCTACTTCATCCCTGCCCAACGTTCTTTGCTAGGATTGGCAAGATATCGGATGACAACACCAACCGCATATGCTATGTCTGGGTGCGTATACACCATAACATACATCAAACTTCCTATCGCTGATGCGTAGGGTATCTTCCCCATCTCGTCCACCTTAACCTTCGTCTTGGGACACTGCTTGTCACTCAATCTGAAGTGACCATCCAGTGGAGTACTGACCGGCTTCGCTGCATTTATATTGAACCGTTGTAGGACTTTCTCAAAATACCGCTCTTGTGACAACCAAAGCTTCCTACTACTTCTGTCATGGGTTATTTCCATTCCTAGGATCTGTTTAGTCGGGCCTAAGTCTTTCATCACAAACGACTTTCCCAACTCCTGTTTCAGCCTGTCAATTTTCTTAATGTCTTTTCCCATGATGAGCATGTCATCAACGTATAACAGGAGAACTAAGAAATCACCATCTGAGAACTTGCGCGTGAACACACAGTGGTCCGACTCCGTTCTGTCATATCCATGATTTAATATGAATGAGTCGAACTTCTTGTACTATTACCTTGGAGCTTGTTTCAGGCCATACAAGCTCTTCCTTAGCCTACACACCATATGCTCTTTGCCCTTGACTTCGAATCCCTCTGGTTGATGCATGTAGATCTCTTCGTTCAGGTCACTATGGAGAAAGACAGTTTTAACATCTAACTGCTCTATCTCTAGATCCATGTTAGTCGTCAACCCAAGCAACACCCGTATGGATGTCATCTTCACCACTGGTGAGAATATCTCCTCGAAGTCTATACCTTTCCTCTAACCGAACCCTTTCACTACAAGTCTGGCCTTGAACCTCGTTTGTGAATTCTTATGCTCAATTTTCTTTCTGAACACCCACTTGTTGCTCAAAGCTTTCTTTCCCTTAGGCAATTTCAACATATCATAGGTGTGGTTCTTATGTAAGGATTCCATCTCATCTTGCATAGCTTTCAACCACTCCCCCTTATGCTCATCGGCTAGGGCCTCAGAATAATCTTCTGGCTCTCCCCCATCAGTGAGTATAATGTACTCATGCGGCGAGTACCTCTTGGACGACTGTCTGTCCCTAGACCTCCTCACCTGTGGCTTAACAGGTGGATTAGGTGGGGGCTGCTCCCCCGGTCCATCTTCTTTACGAACTCCCTCATCCTTGCACCTTACTGTACTCCCCCGTCATCAGGCACCACGGGAGGAAAAACTCAGATCCATATCCTCTAGCTCTCCTGAACTAGGCTGCGTCTTCTTTGGCTTACAAATGTCTTTAAAGAAAACCACATCTCTGCTCCTGACAAGCTTCTTCTCAATCGGATCACACAATCTGTAGCCGAACTTTTCATCACCGTACCCTGAGAACACACATTGCCTCATCTTCATATCGAGCTTGGACCTCTCATCCTTTGGTACGTGAACGGATGCCCTGCATCCAAACACCCTGAGATGACTGTACGATCGATCTTGTCCAATTCACACCTTCTTATGTACTTCTCCATCCAACGAGGCTGATGGAGACCTGTTTATCAAATACACCGTCGTGTGCATTGCTTCTCCCCAGAACATCTTGGGCAACTTCGCATGGAATAACATGTATCTGATTCTCTCTATAATGGTGCGATTCATTCGCTTAGCCACACCGTTATGCTGGGGGGACTTGGGAACCGTCTGTTCATGTCGTATACCCAGGGACTTACAATACTCATGAAAGTCAACGACGTATTCGCCACCATTGTCAGTACGGATGCACTTCAATGATCTGCCTGTCTCTCTCTCGACCATAGCATGAAACGATTTAAACACACCAAAGACCTCGTCCTTGGATTTCAAAACATAAACCCAAACCCTCCTAGATGCATAATCTATAAAAGTGACAAAATACAATGCCCCACACAAGGTTTTTGTCTTTACAAGACCACACGCATCAGAATAAACCAAACTAATGCATGTAATTTATTAATATGAGAAGCAAATTTAATAAATGAAACTCTATATTATCTCCTTGATAAACAATCAATACAAGTTTTGAGAGGTGTACCTGTCACGTCTGGAAGGAGTTGCTTCTTTGCTAGTAGTTGAAGCCCTTTTTCACTCATGTGACCTAGACGCCTATGCCACATGTCAATAGCTGAATCTTCTGCTGCGTTCAACCCACCCTTGCACACACTGACACTTGCCTTGTAAAGGGTGCAACACTTCTTTCATCTAGCTGCGATGAGCGAACCCTTGATGAGATTCCAGTGCCCACCAGCAAACTGACTTTCATAGCCATCATCATCCAACCTTCCCGTCGACATCAAGTTGAGGCGAAGGTCTAGAATGTGCCTCACATCCCTAAGAACCAAAGTGCAGCCCACATCGATCTTCACACAAATATCACCAACCCCTACGATCTTTGATATGCTAGAATTTTTCATCTTCACGGTCCCAAAGTAACCTGACTTGTAGCTTGTGAAGAAATTCCTGCGTGGAGTCGCATGAAACGAGGCTCCTGAGTCTATCACCCAGTCAGTGTCTTAACTCGTAGCCGTGAGACAAACATCATGATATGCCGAAAGAATAACTACAATGTCACCATCTGAAGCGACCGCAGTGGAATCTGATTCATCTTCCTTCTCCTTTCCTTTTCCTTTCTTGTCATTCTTCTTCTTATGACATTCATGCTTCTAATAGCCCTTCTTATCACAATTCCACCTTTCAACATCCTTTTTGGTACTTGACTTCCCTCTTGATTTATCTCGAGCCTTCTCGCCCTTTTTGTTCTTTCCTCTCCCCCATTCTTGTGTCACAAGGGCCTCTTGCCAAGTAGACCCCTAAGACTTTCTCCTTGTCTCCTCATTGAAGAGACTACTGGTTACCTGTTCCATGGATACCTTTCCGTCTGACGCGGAGTTACTCAGTGACTCCACCAATGTCTCCCAACTATCAGGCAATGAGCTAATCAATAAAAGAGCCTGTAATTCATCGTCCATGACTATCTTCATAAAGGAGAACTGATTCAATATATTGCTGACTTCATTCATGTGTTCAGCTATAGAACTACCATATTTGAACTTGAGATTCATAAGTCGTCTTATCAGAAAAATTTTATTACCGGTTGTCTTCCTCTCATACAACCCTTGCAGTTTCAGCCATAGGCTAGCAGGTGAGGTCTTTGTAAACACATGGTAGAATACGGAATCGTCCAGCCATTATCTAATAAACCCCACCGCCTTCCGGTCCAACTTCTTCCAATCATCATCTGACATATCCTTTGACTTTGCTGATATGCCTTGAATTGGAGAATACAAGTCCTTGCAATAAAGCAAGTCCTCCATCTTAGCCTTCCATATGGTCCAGTTAGAACCATTGAGACTAATCATCCTTGATGAGCCACCTTCCATAATTCAGAACCAATCCCACTTCGTTCAACCATCCTAAACGCTCTGATACCACTTTGTTAAGGGCCGTTGCACAAAACCTTAGGATCTAGCCTCCCAAAAACATCGAAATTATGGGATAATAAAGCAATGAAATAAATCAAAGCATAAACCACACGACACAAGAGATTTTTACTTGGAAAATCCTCAAAGAGGTAAAAACCACTGGACCTCGTCTAGATCAACAATCCATTATGAAGTAGAACGTTACAACTGATCATAAGTACACACCACTTGGATCAAACCTTCTTCACTCACGTAGGAGTGAATAAACAATTAGAGAATAAAGAAAAAACGGAGAGATCTCACCGATTACGAGGACGTAGAAGCGCTGAGATGTCAAGTGTACAGCAGATCACCTCTACAAGTAGAACCTCCCTTCCACGAGCTCTCTCTCTCTCTCTCTCTCACACACACACACACACACACACACCTTTGATAGCCCTAAACCCTTTAACAAACCCTTGCAAAGCTTTAGGAAACTCCCCTGCATTACCTAGAAAAGCCCAGGACCCCTATTTATAGTTTTGGTAACTCCCTTTCGCACCTCTTGCGAAACCGCCTCAATTTTACGCAATCCGCACAAAATCCAGACATGAATATGTGTAACCTTAACTGGTCGAGCAGGGTCCTCGACCGGTCAAGCGGCCCACTCAACTAGTCGAGTACCTCCCTCGACTAGTCGAGCACCTCAGAATTTCCAAACCAAAAGCTCGCTGGACTTTGAGTCGAGCGCCACTCAACTAGTCGAGCACCACCGTTGATCGATTGAGCGAGGCACTCGACTGGTCGAGCCTAAGGAGAAAATCCCCATCATCCTCATTATGCATGCTAAGAAACATTATTATTATTATTTCCTTTCTTCTTAAATGCTTATTTATTGAAACAATGGTGGAGTAGGATTCATGTAGCTAACCCCAATTAAATGAGATAAGGGTTAGATGATGATGATGAGGAACATCTGCTGCCAAGGTGTCATTACTCTTTTTCCTTTTGTTTATGTTGTCTTTTAGTGTTTAAAAGCCAAAATTTGCCAGATAAAAAATTCACAATCTGTAGAAGTTATTAATATTAAGATTTGCTTCTTAAAAGACAAAAGAAATAAAGAAACCGAATGCAACAATTACACATCTACAGTAGATGTATTCCTACCATGAAATCTTTTGTATCCTACTATAAAACATACCCTTAATGTTGAAATCGTGTTGTATTTCTTACTGAAAAGCATTTAAAATCGGCAGTATATCCTCGTGTAAACATTTCTTTGGTTGTTGCAGTTCATAGCTAGAAATTAGAAATACTGGACATTATTTCTAAGGAAATAAATACAAGTAGCATAGCATGAAATTCTTAAAAAAACCATCTCCAAAATGCTTTGTACAGACTGTCAAATGTACTAACCTGAACTCTTTTGTTACGGGCATAATGCAATGTCCCATCAAAGTTGTTTTCACTACACTGTGATAAGATATCAATAGATAAGAAACTCCAATATTTATACTCCGATCTTCACAAACGAATCCAAAATCTTCCACTTGACCAAGTTAGTCAGTACAATGGCAATAACACCTAAATAACATAGAGTATTCAAGAAGCCCTTTTGAAACAAATGAGAGGTCAGTAAATCAGTACAATTGAATAGTAGAACATATTACAAATGCCCACTTCTATGATTTTCTCTTATGATTTAATGATTCAGATATGATAATTATATCTCAATAATATTAATAGTGAAGTTGACCACGGACAATAAGCTCTACCAACAACATAGGCTTTTGCTTTGATATTCAAATGCTTGAATCAGAATTCGACTATGAGAACCTCGATTTTGGCTCTGACCAAACATTTGAGAAAGACCCATTAACAATCCATCAGCAAAAAGGCTACAGAAGGTTTGATAGAAAAAAAAGAAAAAAGAAAAAAGAAAAAAGGAAAAAATAATAATAATAAAGAGAAAGATAGAGGAGCTTACCGGTCGATTCAGTCTTTGAGCTTCAACAGGAACTTCTCATTGCTCTCCTCTGTAACTCTAATCAGTCTCCCCAACAAATTTCTAAGTCCATCTATAGCTGCAATTGAGGGCAGCAGCTGGCCT
Organism: Magnolia officinalis; assembly: GCA_021015155.1. Classification (NCBI taxonomy): domain Eukaryota; kingdom Viridiplantae; phylum Streptophyta; class Magnoliopsida; order Magnoliales; family Magnoliaceae; genus Magnolia; species Magnolia officinalis. The sequence continues at coordinate 15,785,038 of JAJHSJ010000003.1, forward strand.
CCCCTTCTCCATCGTCATCCTCCATTAAAATCAGAGTTTCGAGGCCCATCTCTTGCCGCAATCAAGGGTAGTCACTAGTCCCCCCTTTCTCCATCTCTGATTAAGTGAAGCAGAATCCTCGTCTATTGCAGCCACCACCAGCTCAACGGCCCTCTGCTCCGCCTCTGATCTATCATCCTTCTTAAATACGGTAGCCACAACCACCGTCAATAGGGCCAACACCTTCATCCGTTGCACCCTCAATCACATCAAGTGCGTCATCGTCAACAATGAGATTCGTTCAACCCACTAATCATCATCGTCAACAACTAAGAGCAGTGTTGCCTGCTCTGTCTCCGACTTGGTGATGTTATGCAACTCATCATAGGAATCTGATTCCGCCATCGCTACTGGAGCACCAGCAATGCTCGAACACCAGCACCGCCGATCAGCGGCGCCACAATACCAACACCAGCAGTGCTCGAACCTTCCAATGTCCGTAGATTCCAATAGTTGATGTATTGACGTCAGCAAGTTCTGTGGATCCAATCATGAGGTATGTTTTATATGCAAACCGTCCATCCATTTGAAGAGCTCGTATTAATGCTTGATACAGAAAATAAAATAGATCTGAACATCAATTGGACCACACTGTAAAACAAAGTGGGGGATTGAAGGTCTACATTGAAATTCTTTTCGGGGTCACATAAGTTTTAGATCAATATGATATTTGTTTTTCCTCTTCATCCACGTCATTTTGACTTTGTGAACAGATTTGATGGAAAATAAACATTACGGTGGGCCCTACGAATATTTTAACAGTCAAAATCATTACCCCGCTTTTATTTTTGGTGTGGTCCAGTTGACCTTTGGATATGATTTGGCTCGTGTACTAAAATGATCTCAAAAACTAGATGAACGGTATGGATATAATAAGTACATCCTTTGATCTCCTTTGAACCGTTTGTACAACTCGGAGCTCTAGGAGCGTCTGCACTCGTCTTTGCACGACACATACAAACACTAGCTATATAGCTGGTGTGTGGTACACCAGCCCAATCCACGTCCATTTTGGGAGAGACGGATTGAAAGGGAAACGGGTCGGCTACTCCCCTTGCCATCAATGGCTGATGGTCAGTGCTGTGGGCCCCACCATGATGTATGAGTTTCATCTATGCCGTCCATCTATGCCGTCCATCTATTTTTCCAGTGGACATCCAATCACTATTGTTTTCCTGTGGTGTGGTCCACCTGAGATTTATAGCCCTCTCATTTTTTAGATCAATCCCTAAAATGATATGTAAAAATGGATGAACGGAATGGATGAAACAGATACATCATGGTGGGGCTCATAAATCACCGGCTCGTGGCAGGGGAGTAGCCAATCCGTTTCTGTTTGAAAGGGGGTGGAAACTGATTGTGTCCTACCCCCCGCCGGACAATGTTCCGTCCAGGCAGGGCTCTATGGGGCCACCTTGATGTAAGGGTTTTATCCACTCCATTCATCCCTTTTCTTGAATCATTCTACCAAATGATATTAAAAATAAGGCAGGTCCACAGCTCCAGTGGGCCACACCAAAAGAAAGCAGCAGTGGTAATGACACCTTAAGTTGAAACTTTTTTAAGGGATAACGTGATGTTTTTTTACCATCCAAAGTGAAAACACAAATATCAATCTGATCCGAAACTTCTGCAGCTCCTAAGAAATTTTTAATGGTGGGCGTTCAATTCCCACCTTGTGGTCTTCTTAAGATTTAGTGTCACCTAATTTTTTAGTTCATACCCTAAAATGATATGTAAATATAGATGGATGGTATGGATAAAACCCTTATATCAAGATGGACCCTCCAGAGCACTGCACGGATGAATCATCGTTTGGGTGGGGTAAGATGTAATTCGCTTGGAAACCCATTTGGCTCTTGACACTGCCATTAGCTAGGTGAGTAGTGGCCGGTGCATTGTGGGCCCACCATGATGTATATGCTTAATTTGTGCCATTCATCCATTTTTCAAAATCGTTTAGGGCTCGATCCAAAAACTGAGCCAGATCTAAATCTAAGTGCACCACACCAAAGGAAAATTGCTTAATGTCTTAAAAACTACCCTACCTTCACGGAAGGCTTCTAGCCGGTGGCATTGCCGACGGCTAAAAGCCGTCGAGGAAACCATTACACGGCTGTTGGCATTAGTATATATATATATATATATATATAGTTTTAATATAGTAGAGACTTTAATTGGTTTTTCACAGGCTAACTAACAACCACAGTCCTATACAACCCCCATGTTTACTCTCGCTGGGAGCTCCCACGAAGATTGACACGTAAACACTTGTGTCAGTGACCTATATAAGGATATGATTTAGGCCCTACACGAGTCAAGGTCCTGCACAAGAACGTAGTTGAGTTTGGGTCACAAACTCTTACCCTCAATTCTACACAATGAATGAGAGTCTATAAACTCTTACACTTGACAACTTATCGGATTGAGTCCCTTATGTAGCTCCATCTTGGGTAGCTTGATCGTTGCTCTCTTGTGCCTCAATCAACTCCTCATTTCTCCCCCGATCATGATGTCAATGCTTTGTCAAGGCTCCAGCTCCAAGATCAAACAATTTGCTTGTTGTGCTCCTTTGAGGTGACTAAGGTAATGAGAGGTTTGGTTAAATCTCTTATAAGTAATGAAAAGTTGTATTTTCTATGGGATTCACCTATATGGGTCTTCTAGAGGATTTAGACAATGATATGCCAAGATAGCTTAAGTCTAATCACTGGTAAATGGAGTTCAAGCTTATCTTCAATGTGGAGGTCGGAATCCTTGTACGAGTATTAATTTTAAGGAATATGACTTAGAACTCATTGGTATAAAGGCTTGGATTGAGGGATATGAATATGGATTCACCTAAGCTTCTATTGTACCAAAAATTCATGCAAAAGATCAAGAACTGAAGCTCTTTAAAAGAAGTTCGAGCTCCAACGGTTAAAAAAAAATTGGGGGGGGGGGGGGGGGGGGGGGGGGGGGGGGGGGGGGGGGCAATAATGGCTCTGTCGATGCCATCAAGCGAGACTTCGATGCTACCAAGGACACCTTCAATGTCATCGAAAAAATAAGATAAATGATGAATTTCTTGCTGGATATATTTGACTTTTCACTTGATGCCATCGAAGTTGGCATCGATGTCATCGAAGTTGGCCTCGATGCCATTAGGGCCTGTTTGGGAGCGTGGATTTGGAAGCCCCAGGATTCCGGAACCCCATGATTTGAAACCCCCCAGATTTGAAATCCTCCCAGCGTGTTTGGTACCCTGCTGTATGAATCAACTTTAACCCAAAAGTAGCTATGCATGGTATATTTACAGGGATTTGAATTTAATTACTAACATCTCTAATTAGTGAGATATGTAATTTTTGACACAATGGTTGTGATAAGCCCGCTAAAATATATGTTTTGCCCGAAAACGATAAAATTCCAAGTCTCGGATGGGCCACAAGCACAAGATCATGTTTGAGTGACTAACCAACAATTTTTAATCGTTGATTTACATGGAAAATGTTTGGACAGTGCTGGACAATGTTTGGACAATGCTGATTTACATGGACAATGTTTGGATGGTGCTGATCATCATTAATGGGCCATGTGCCCAATAGAATGATAGTATAGTGACACACATGTTACAACTGCAACTATTGAAATGATTTTAGGTGTAATCCAAGCTCTCGCCGTGGATTTCAAACCCCCTCAAAGAGGGGATTTGAAACCCCCTGGATTTGAAACCCCTAGTTACTTTATCCTGCCAAACAACTAGGGGATTTGAAACCCCCTCAAATCCTCTCGAATCCACGGTGTCAAACAAACCCTTAAGAAAATCAGAACAAATATGATTTCGTTATTGGAAAGTTTTAACTCTTGATCGATGCCATCAAGGGGGCCTTCGATGCCATCGAAGGCCCTTTGATGACAGCTTGATCCCCAGGTCGATGGGATCGAGCAGCCATAAAAAATTGTTGTTTTGGGCATTTGTTTTCACAGTAGCTTCGCACCTCTTCTAGCTTTATTTATCATGTTCTACTTGGGTTCATAAGGCTAAAGGATGATCAAATAGGTATTCCTATTAAGCCAAGATTATCTAAAGGTTCAAAGGATATTTTTGGCCAAAGGTTAGGGACATAAAGGCATCTCATTTACCTATTCTTTGCTCCTTGATGCTTCATCTTACTTGTGTCTTCAGTCGTTATCTTTTAAGGACTCAACCAACTACTTGACACAAGGACTCACATAATTGACAAATAGGGTGTAAAAATCAGTACACTAACATCAATTTCCTTTCAACTAATCGAACAAGTCATCAATGTGAGGCAAGGGATGCTTGTTTTTTTATTTTCACTTGATTTAACCGATGATAATCAATACATAGACGCAATGTTCTACCCTTTTTCTTCACAAAAATCACCGGCACGCCCCACGACGAAGTACTTAGCTGAATAAATCCTTGTGCCTTCAGTTCTTTTAGTTACTCTTTCAATTCCTTCAGCTTAACGGGCGCCATTTGATATGGTGTCATAGATATTAGAGAAGTTCTTGCTAGAAGATCGGTGCTAAAATATAGTTCTCGACGAGGCAAACCCAGTATATCTTGGAAAACTTCAAGGTATTCTCTTACTACACTACCAAAATTTGATCCAAGACAATTCTTGTGATTTTCCATCTACTAATGCCATAATATGTTTGATCTTCTCATTCTTCTTTCCTTGAATTTTGAATGGTTCCTTTCTTGGAGTAAAGAGAGTGACTGTTTTTTTCATAACAGTCCAATTTAGCATGATTCGGGGTAGGCCAATCCATCTCAAGAATGATATCTTAGCCCTCCATATCAATCACTACTATATTAGCTAACATCAAAATTCCGCCTAATATAACTAGGATAGATTTGCATATTTTATTCAAAATAACTAACTTTCCTACAGGAGATTCTACAGAAATTTTGTTATCGAGGGTTTCTGATTTCAACCCTAATCAAATTACCGTAGACAATGCAACAAAGGACAATATACCTCGAGAATTAAATAATACAGAAATTAGAGTGCCATGTATTTTGATCATACCTTCCACAATATTAATGTTATTTTATGGGTTCTTAGTTTGTGTAATAGAGTGAACAGAATAAACTCGTGCTCGAGGGAGTTGCTGCCTATTCTGTTGACTTCCTTGACTTTGAGGTGCTGGATGGAAAGGTCTATTCTTCTGATATTGTTGTGGCTTAGGAGGTAGAGGATGAGACACTTAAGATGTTTGCCCCGAATATTGCTGATTTGGTGTCGATATTGGTAGTATAGGAGTATTTGTTGAAGAGGCATCATACCCATATCCCTAAGTCTGGTTCTGCAAAATTGAGCCTTGTGTCCATATTTTCCATAATATGAGTAGTTTCCAGGGAACTATTGCTCATGTTTTCTCGGTATCACAAGCTAAACATTTGTTCAAAGTCTCTTTTTCAAAGATTGTTGACGACTAGGTGTTGCTCAGCTTTGGCTTCCCATTTTTTCAACCGTACTTGAGATTTTAGGAAACGCTCGTTGTCCCTTTCAGCTTGAAGAGCTTTGTACATAATCTCTTAGAAAAATTTTCTCTGGATGTTCTGCTAGAGCTATTCTTTGAACCTAGTTATCTTGTAGTCTTCATCTTCTACTAACCTCAGAACATACCTTGATAGCTCTGTGAACTTCGCTTAGTATTGATCTATAGTCATCGTGCCTTGCTGAATATTCATAAACTTTGCCATCTTTTGGTTGCCTAGGCCTTTGGAAAATACTTTTCTTTTAAATGAAATTTATCGTAAAATTCATTCAGGTTCATGTGCATGACTGGTTGTAACCATTCTTTTAGTAGTACCCCTCTATACATCATCTTCGCCCTGAAGAACAAACATCACGAATATGACCTTATGACTATTTGGGTAGTTCATCGCTTTTAAAATCTTCTCGATTTGCTTCAATTAATCTTTACCGATTGATGGATTGGAAGTGCCCTTGAAAACTGTCGGATGTAATTTAGTGAATTTCTTGAGCAGATCCACCCCCCGTGATTTCTTAGGTTTGAATGGAGATGAATTCCTATGGCTTTGGGGCGCCTGGCTCCGATTGGCCAACAATTCTATTGAGTTAAAAATTGGTCCTGCTTTTGCTTCATCATCGTCACTATCTGACTTACCAAGCCATATGCAGCATCTCAGGGATGAGCGTTAGGTCCAGCAAAATTAGCTCCCATCATGGTTGGGGATAACAGAAGCTAAGTGCTTGGTCCAACATCACCTGTGTTAACTAGAGGAGGTGGTGGTGGAGGATCTTTCCCTACCTCTTTAACTTCATTTTTGTTTACTTCATTCTCATCATGCTCACAAGGGGTCATCCTACATTCTTCAGGAATAGCAGGGTTTGCTAGCAGAGTGTTAGGGAGAGGTGCACTCGCAGATAGGAGTAAATCATGAATACTACGAGTCTTCTTGGGAGTCATTTGTTCCTATATGAAGGAAACTTGAATTTAGTGAAAGTGGTAAAATTTCACATTTATAGATATAATTATGTGTATTCTAAGTAGGGTAACAAAAATAACACTTAAAGGAATTTTTCTAGAGAAAAACTCTATCGATTGGACCAATCCAATCCACCAATTTAGATAGGTTAGTTTTTTATTTATTAGGTGTTGTTCCAGTCATTATTTCACACCCTTAGAGACTTCAGATTCACCCCAATTTTTTTTTATGAGATTCTACTATGAGTCTTCTATGTTGCGGTAGAATTTCATCTTATTCCTCTTATTACAGAAAATTCTAAAATTCATGTAGTTAGGTATATCCAAAAATAGAAGAATTCTAATCAGTCTATACTAATCCCCTGAATCAGTATAGAAACTGCCACATTTTTATTTTCTAACTATTTTTTTCCTAAAACTAAACTTGTCCAGTCATGATTTGGCTTTTAGATTGCCTCAATTTGAGTTGGACTTTAATAGTTACGAAATTTTGAAGTTTAGTGATTTTGTTATCCATTGTTGTCCAATAGAATGTTAAGGATTAAAATATGTTAAAATTTATTCCAGGGTCCAAATTTGTATTTTTGAGTTGTGGTATAGCCTACAAAAGGCCGGCATCCATATAGAGTCCTCATGAGGGAATTCTAACTTTGATTTCAATGTTATTCACTCAGCATAACAATCAAACTGGGAATCCTAAGTGCCACATTTCTAATTTTAAGGACTTACATTTTTTATACGTGCGGGAACCATAACCTACGAGTCACCAACTATTAAAACATGATTTCTCTCTAATATTAAACTATCAAAACCTAAATTTTGGGTATTGAGCTCGCATCCCAGACCTGAGATCTGCATCGCGACTCGTACACCAAGTATATTTACTCCATCTAATACATTTATACAGAGACATAATTCTGATATTTTTAAGGTAAGATAAAAGCTACATTCAAATAAACTCTTAAACCATACATCCGAAAGAAACATCCATTCCATCTCACCAAACTTAAATTCAACTAAGAACCAGCCCATTTTTGGGTCTTATTGATTGAACCCAAGCGTTGACAACCTCGAGTCCAGGGTTGCGATGTAGTTTTAATTCAGTGAGACTGAGATCGAATCCTTAAAGACTTCTATTTGTGCATTCTCAAAACACTTTAGAACTAAAACTATAACTAGAATTAACTATAAAAGTTGAATTAGAAGAAGAAATAATGAAAGTCTAAATAATTTAGAGAGAAAATTAATAAAATGAAACATTAGAGTGTCAAGGATCCACTTCTAGCCATTCTCAATGACCAATTCACTTAATTCAATTAGATAACACAACTAGAATTGAAGTCTTATTATATCCAACCAGATGATAGAGCGGTTAATTTAAAATTCATAGCCTAAAATAAATTGAACTCCAATCGATTCAGTTCCTACATGAAGCACCAAGTTATTGATCGTAAGGAATTCAAACTATATATCGTGCCCGCAGTCTACGATAAATCTATGAATTTTACAAATCAATCCCTTGCAAAATAGATAAGCCAACAATCTTAGCCTTCCTAAGCATCAAAAGTGCTCAAAGTCGACAATGGATCAAAGTAAAATAAAACTAAAGCTTTATTCTAACTAAAATCAATGAATTGTTCGACATTCAAACCATGGAACTTGAATCAAAGTAAATTAGAACATTAAAAATAGTATAGGTTTCACCTCTTAGTCCTAGCTAAGAGATTTAGCCAACCATTGTCATTGTTAAACTAAACTCAAACAAAAATATATATTAAAAAATAATAATAATAATAATAATAATAATAACAACAAGAAGTTAGAACTAAAAGATTAAAGAAGAAAAACGGCTCCAGAGAAACTCTGTAACCTCTTGCTCTCTCTCAAATCCTAATTCGTATCTAAAATAACCTAAAGTATTCCTTTAAATAGGAAAATTTCATACTGACTTCAGTTTTTTGCACTTTTGTTATGCTTCGGTCGTACCAATAATGACATTTAGTCGCACAGAAGTCGAGTCGAATTAACTCTCATTTTGCAGTCGAGTTTCTCTAAGACACATCTGACTCTCCGTCTCCTTTAGGTCGCACTAAATCTTCCTTCGATGACATCGAATATCACTTTGGTCACACTAAACAGTCGAGCTGAATTAACTCCAAAAATCATTGTTGTTGCTGGACCATCTTTGCCATTTTCGGTCGAACCGAACTTACCTTCAGTGGGACCGAACAACCTATTAATTATGTTATTAGACTATATGATTTTTCAAACCTTTCTCCATCTTTGGTACTTATTTTTCTTGAATCTTTGTCACTCGAATTCTTCAATATTATCTTCCAAATATCTAATCCTTCACTTGATCATTTGTCGAGCTTTAAATCTTTTCTTTAATCATCCTTTTCATCTTAGCTCTCCAAATCACCTCTCATATCAAAATGCATGTAATAAGATTAATTTAGCACATTTATGTATATAAAACCAATGCATAATTGATGGTAAGTATGCAATATTTCACATTCAACACTTATTCATATATTCAAAAATAAATAATTAATCAAATAATAATAATACCATATCCAATGCTCAAAATCATAAGGCAATGCCATAATCTCCACCAACACATAATAAATTAGAATTTATTCTACAAATATCAAATGAGAACTAAATGAATAGTCAAGATCGGTCTAAAGAGGCTATCTCTTCTTCCGTTGGGTAATGCCATGTGTCCTGTAAATTGTTCTTTGGCTCGATTGTTTCTTCCTATTCTTGAGCCAAGGGTTTGGTCTCGGTCACATCTATATGGTTTTTCATCAATAGACGGTAAACTGGTCAGGCCTAGTGAATATTCCTGACATGGTTCATCGCATCAAAATTAAAATTAAATAACATAATAGTACACAGATAGTCATTCAACATTATAAATTCAGGAAATGAATATATGCATAAATATTGTGCAATGCGTAAATGCATGGGTGCATCAAATGGGTAGTCGTCCACTTATTTAAGTTAGAGAACCTTCAACTCGTATCCATGCTTCACAGGATTCTACCAATTTGGAAGCATGGATAAAGCCCACATCTACTCCTTGAATAGGCTTCCACCAATATAGTGGGCATCTAGTAATGATTCTACCAGGTACACCATCTAGGGAGATCCCCCGGGAATATAGTCATATGATGTGCATGCAATAGATGAATGCACAATCATAGTCATCTAGTCGTAAACAATGGATTTTATATAAATCACACTGATCTTCAGCTTAGAGTTAACACAAGTTATATGTGAACATACAACATTAACACTGGATAATTCTCAATCAAATTAATCGAACCATAAGTTCAACAATCATTATTTCAGGTAATTTCTACTTAAACAAAATAAACAGCAATAAAACACAATCAAATTAGATATATCAAATACATCAAAGCTACTTTTATTCTAATGAAGAGGAAACATGTTGGGATCACCCACCTATATTCGGTGAAAACAATTCCATAAAATACTCAAATTGGATCAGGTTAAAAATGCATAATACAATCATATAAATGAAATTATTCATACATACACATTATTTCACATAGTGGGGCCCGCCTTTGATTGTCATTTTTTCAGAATGGGGTCTACAAGAAGGATTACATGCTGTCGAATTAAACTCCTTCGTACCCAACCCTTAACATAAGGTTTGAAATCATCATAAACTAATGTGAACCCACATGATCACATCGAAGAGGCTGATATTCACACCCCAAGTATAGGGTTGCAAAGTAGTAATAATCTCAGTAAGAGCGAGGTTGAATCCACAGGGACTGAACCTTGTACATATCTGAAAGCAACCAGAACTAGAAGTAGAAGAAGATGAAATCCAAATCACGAATAATTGAAGGAATAATGGTGAAATAGTAAACTAAAATTTGTAAAATTCAAAGATAAGAAACTAGGTGTCAAGGACCACTTGTAGAGATCAAGGAGATCTACGCTTGATTCATGAACTCATTGGACTTCGAGTCCCATCTTCATCCAGTTGAAAGATATATCGCTAAAGCACAATCTGAACTTCTTTTGATCTAGTTTTCAAAAGATAAGACGGATGTATATTAGAATGAATTCCATCACAAAACCATGCCCATGAGACAAAGCAAACAACAAAATTAAGCCAATCCACAGCCAATCTGAGTGATGTATGAATGTTAGAAAGAGTTCTGTCATCTAACCATGTCCAAGGGGCAATGGTGAACAACAGGGCTTCCTAACTGCATAATCACAATAAGGGAATGGACATACTCAAAGCCATTGCAGATATATTGTAATTTAAGCCACAACACATCATTAAAAATTAAAAGCATTCCTTAAAATCAAACTAGAATCACTTAAGTCAGTCTAACATAAATCAGAGTCGTAGAATTATTCCCATCACCCCACAAGCTTCACCTCTTAGCCTTAGCTAAGAGGTTTAGCCTGACATGGGGAGGCTAGATCTCT